>JAYJMB010065745.1:2798-25281 GCA_036873735.1 Pouteria campechiana
TTTGGAAAATATATTCGTTGGTAAGGCTTGGGAACATCAGAGGGGAAGAAGGCATGAAGCAATGGTAGCCGATGAGCACCCGACCTTTAGAGGCTTTGAAATTTACTTCAGAGGCTCTAAAGCAGTGTAACAAAGCAGATTGCATTAAGTGTTTTAGACATAATCTAAAATGGTCAAAAACTTACCAAAATGGCTACAACAGCTAGGAAAGATTCAAAAATTATAAATAAGAGTTTCAATGAAAAAGTAGAAGACTCTTAAGTAGAATAAACATGAATCTAATATAAAACTCAAGAATCCAAAAAGTGTAGATGCTCTAGCAAGCTTTAACAAACATAGAATTTCAAAGCTACATCAATACTATTTCATAGGAGAACGAAAGCACTGTGAGCTTACTATTTTATCAGTTGTATTAGAGCTTTAACTGTGTGTATACTAAGGCTTAATTGGAGGCAGCTTCTTATATATTTATATTTATTATATTAAGTTACTAGTAAGCTCTGAAAAGTAAAGGGAGTTATTGGTAAGCTCTGAAAACTAGTTTGTAAGAGTTGCTAGTGAGCACGTAGAAAATCAGATTGTGTAGAGTTTTTGGTAAGCTTGTAAAATCAAGAGAGGTGTGATTCTACAAATTACAGTAGAACCCAAGGTTGGGAAAACCTTGGAGAGTGCAATAGGTGCCAAAGGGGGCCCAAACTACTTAAATCCTTGTGTTCTTATTATCCATGTGCTTGTGTGCTTCCACTTCATTCGATTTTCTGTACTTGCATATCCCATCTATTTTTTTCATCACACTTAAATTCATGCTTTGCATTAATTTTTGGGACCAATAACCATCACCTTAGCAAATCTCTCAAACCAAGCCCTTGATAATTATTTCAATCCATATAAAGCTTTCTTCAGTTTGCGCACTATTCCTTCCTTGGGCTCAAATCCATGAGGGACTTCCATATAAATTTCTTCTTGAAGATCTCCATGCAAGAAGGTTTTCTTTACATCAAACTGCTATAAGCTCCATAAAAAATTAGTAGCCTATGATAAAAGCACTTGTATTGTGTTCATTTTTGCAACTTGATCAAATGTTTAAAGGTAATCTATGCCATAAGTTTGAGTATATCCTCTGGCCACCAAACTCACCTTATACCTCTCTAAGGAACCATCCAACTTGTATTTCATGGTGAAGACCCATCTGTAACCTATCAACCTTTTTCCTTTTAGCAAACTAACCAACTCCCATGTCTAGTTTTTTGCCAATACTTCCATTTCCAGCTTCATAGCATTCTCCAACTCCTTGGTTCCTAATGCCTTAGATAGATTTCTTAGAATGGGAATTGTACGGAGGTTACTAAGAAAGGCTCTATGGTTTTTGGATAAGTTTTTATATGACATAAAAAGATATAGAGGATGTTTTGTGAAAGTTGTTGTTCCTTTTTTAAGAGCAATTGGTAGGTAACGATCATTTTGTTCCTTAGTTTCATTAGTCGGTTCAATGGAATTAGATGGTTGTGAGGTGGTTTCAGATGGTTGAACAATGACTTAAGTTGGGGACTAGAATTGCATAGTTTAAGAGATTGGGAAGTAGACTTGCAATGTTTGAGTAGTGTCTTGGAATCCTTTCTCTTCCACCATTCTCTGAGACTTGGGTGACTCAACAATAGCTTTAGACTCAATAAAGGAGAAACAAATATTTTCCCTAAAGGACTCCTGAAATATGACTCTGTTTTGATAAAAGTGACAATAGTAGAAACCAAGAATGTTTTTGTAGGTCAATGGAAACATTTGTATACATTTTACATAGAGGAATACCCAACAAAGACACATTTAAGAGCACATGGATCAATTTTTCCCTAGTTTTGTGAATGAACATGGACAAAAGCAATACTCCCAAGGATTCTAGGAATAAGATTGTTGGAGTTCTTGGATTTTGGAATGAATTTTGTAATAGTTTCTATTGGATTTTTTGAATTAAGAGCCTTTGTAGGAAGTGAGTTTATGAGAAGAGCAATAGCTAGGGCTGCTTATCCCCAATACTCTTTTGGGGACCTTTTTGTAAAATTCTAAGGCTCTTATGGCAGCAAGGAGATAACTATTCTTTCATTCAACCTCCCCATTTTGTTAAGGTGTGCTTACATAAGAAGACTTATGAATGATCCCTTATCTTTGGAAAAATGGAGAGAAAAATTGATTAAAATAGTCCTTTGTATTATGAAAACAAAAACATTTGATGCCCACATCAAATTGAGTTATGATCGTGTTATAAAAATTAAGAAAAATCATGCCCACGGCAAATTTATTTTTCATAAGATATATCCATATGACGCGAGTACAATCATCAATAAAAGACAAACTATCTTACATAGAAATATTTGGAATAGTAGAGGGCTCTCAAATGTCACTATGAATAAGATTGAAAGGAACAAAAGTTTTTATATTACTTATTTGAAATAAAGTCCTCTTAAGCTTAGCAAGTTTACAATCACTCAATGAAAATTTTCAAGAATGGACTTTTTAAATAAACAAGGAAACATAAAATTAAGAATACGGATGACCCAAATGATAATAATAAAGCCAAAATTTGTCTTTATTGAACATGATAGATTTAGAAACAAATAATGTAGAAAAGGAATTCTTAACTCTAGTTCTCCCAACATGTTCATCTAGGTAGTATAGACCATCTTTCTCACTGGCATGTCCAATTGTCTTCCTCGTGCCCTATTCCTACAAAATACAATAAGAAGGCAAGAAGGCCACACCATAACTGGAGTCTTTAGTGAGATTTTGGATTGAAATCAAGTTCGTGATTAGTTTTAGAACATTAAAGACATTTTTCAATGTGAGAGAACTATTAATACAAATATCTCCCTAACCTGCTATAGTGGTAATAGACCCATCAACTATTATTATTTTCCTATGGCTAAAACAAGGTATTTATGAAGTAAAAAATTTTGAAGAAAATGTCTTATGGTTTGTAGCTCATGAATCAATTACCCAAATATTTGGAAAAAACATATATGAGACATTAGCAACTCAAGAAGAAGAAAAAGTACTTGAGAATGCCAATGAGCATGTACTATGGATGGTTTTTCAAGAGACTTCAAAAAAATCTTCAGCTTTTTAATTTCATCCTTGTTGAATTCAGTGTTTGAGCCTCCTTTGCCACTAGCTATGTGTGCTTGTCCTCGTTCACCTATATTTCTATCAGAGTAGTTTTTGTTAGTCATTGGAGATATACCATGAAGTTTTCAGCATTTGTCCTTTGTGTGGTGTAATATCTCTGGTCCTACAATGTGATATTATTTAGTTTGGCACTACCCTTACAACATCGTATGATTTTAAAATGCATCACACCATGTTATCCTGAACTCCCACACTTAAACCACTAGGAACACTCTCATTTTCAATGTTGGACTGGCTCAGCCTTGTGCCCCCAGCTACAAAGTCTGCCAGGTCCACAACAGTCCTCTCACTACCTTTTCAATGGCACCCTACCCTCTTTACTCCATAAGATATCACAAGCCCACCAGCTTCCCCTTAGTTTTTCCTAAACCACATCTAGTGGAGGGGTCTTAATTTAATATCAATTATAATAACTAGGGTCCTAAGTGTGATATTATCTGCTTTAGCACTACCCATACAACACTACATGGTTTTAAAATGTGTCATACCATGTTATCCCGAACTCCCACACTTAAACCACTAGGAACACACTCCTCTTTTTGATGTGGGTTTGGTTCATCCTTATGCCCCCGGCTATGAAGCCTGCCAAGGCCATGATAGTCCTCCCATTACTTCGCAAGGTATCACATATCAATTAGTGAGAGACATGGTTATAAGAACCAACAAAATCCTTACTCTTGGATTTGACTAGAGAGGATTGCATGCAAGAGAAAATTAGAGACTTAGGACAAGGGACAATACATTAAGGTGAGCCATAGATTCATACCTTTGGGTGGGCCAAAGATGCATCGGGTTATATACTAGAGATAGATAGTGAGATGTCTTCATGCCACTGGTAGTCAAGGCTTAAAGGTGGACGAGGTTGGGTTATGACAAAATAGGCGCATTTTTTTTGTCACACCCCAAGCTCACCCTAAGCATGTGAAGATCTGCACAATCCCACTTAGTCCCTAGGTGCAGTCTACTTGTCTTACATAGTCCCTAGGAGCCACTGCTTAGGTATTGTCCCATGGCCTTCTATTCGGCCTTCTTTGCCTGCAAGCATCCACACTTGAACCTCTGACCAAGGGTTTGCTAGTTTTATTAACCATACCTACAACTCAATTGGTGAGAGGTGTGGTCAATAAAACCAACAAAACCCTTAGATGTTCGAATGGCACAAAAGGCCAAATAGAGGGCCAAGAGACAATACTTGATTAGTTGTTCCTAAGGACTCTTTGAGATGGTATAAATCTTCACATGCTCAAGGTGAGCCCGAGTATGACATGTGACGTTATTTTCTAAAATAAGTGTAAAACAAGGGATACTTGTTGAAGGGCTTCGAAAAATCTATCTATTTATTAAACCCTTCAGTCAATTTTGCTAGAAAATTTTCTTTTAAACTCACGACTTTAGTCACTAAGGTAAAGCTATCTCCAATATGCATTTCAAGCATCACACTTCTTCTTCCATCTTTAGCGTGAATTATGGAAAAGTCGCGTTCAAGGATGGCAGGTCCCTTTTTCCCAAAATTTGCACCTTCACAGCATCAAATTCCACATTAAGACCCCCAAGAAAATCATAAATATGATATTTTTCGTCAAACCTCTTAAGGATTATTGCATTCTGATTACAACTCATTTGGATACATTGGTAATGATCTGTCTCCTACCATAATCTATGCAAAAGGATAGAGTATTCGGTCATAGATCATGATTCTTACTTCATCACTAAAATCTTTGTCTTAATCTCATAGATTTGTGCAGCATCATTAACCTTGAAATTGGTTTGTTCCACAACATCCCATATTTCCTTGGCTGTACCAAGAAACATACATATATCTCTAATTTCTAGGAGCATTGAATTCTATAGCCATGACATCACCATTGAATCTTGTTCATCCCAAGCACCAAATTTTGGATCCCATTTCTTAGGCTCCGTGCCTAATAAATGACTTAGTTTACCTCTTTACTTTAGAAAGCGTAGACCAATTGTGACCACTTTAAATAATTCTTCCCGTTCAACTGATATGCATCATGTATATTCACTATCTCCCATTGAAACAACAATAAGATTTTCTATTGCAGGTATGTCCTGGACAGGATAGTTTCAATAGATTCTAACATGGTTATTAGGTCATATTCAAGGGAGAGATGGAGGGTAAAACAAATAATGAACAACAAATCAAATAAAAATTAAGAGTCTAAATAAGAAAATGTCAAAGAAGAAAGGCAAAAAAAAAATTCGGGAAAGAGTCGCCTAAAGCTCTAAGACCATGACAAAAGTAGAGAAAATAATAGAACACTTTCCTTGATACATATCGATATACAAGTGCCCTAATATAATACACAACATATGAAAAAAAAGAAACTAATTACACCAAATTAGGAAATTACCCTAACTAATATTTATAACTTAAATAATTTCAACTAACTAATATGTACAGTTCAAATAATTCCAAAAAATCAGGAATCATGATTTCCTAATAACTGTGATCTATACCATAATACAAATCACTATCAGAATGTTTAGCAAGATGGTGTACTTAAATTGGTTAACATAACACCATGACATAAAAATGCCACGTGTCTACTTGTTAAATTATTATAAACACAAATTAAGTTAGTGGTGAAAAATGAAATCTAGGGCATCTAAACTTTTCACTTTTTCCTTTTATCTTTATGTTAAATTTATGAGCAAGATTTAAAAGTATCTTCAATAACTACAATGATTTAAAGTAATGCATTTAAATGGTTCTACAGCTTGCTCAGCATGAAGGTGATATAAATGCAAGAAAATGCACATGGGAGAGAGAAGGATCTAGTGATGGAGAGATATAGAGAGGGTTTGCGTTTCAAGTATTGCACATGATGGAGTGAGATGGGCTTTTTTCCTTTAGAGATTTTATGTTTCCAAAGCTCGAGTGGGAGAGTGAGAAGGGAGAATGAGAAGGGAGAATGGGGCGTTGATAACAAAAACAATTTTAATGGGGCCGAGTACCCATAGGCGATACTTGGCTTTAGGATTTTATTTCAAAAATGCTTACAAGTGAGAATGGATGATAGTAATTTCACTCGTCCAATTTCATGGTAGGCAATTGTTGGTCCTATAGGCTATGCAAATACCCAAGAGGGGAGGGGTGAATTGGGTAATTAAAAAATTTTTACTTTGACCCCTTTTAGGATTATAGTCCCTCTAGCAATATAGTGAAAGATGATGCAAGCAAACAATAAATGGACAGAATATTTTTATAGTGGTTTGAGTCAACTACTTTTACTCCATTCTTCTAAGAACACTCTCCTATAGTGTCATGAATTTCACTCTCTTTTATAGTAGAAATACAACTATTGCACTCAGCACTCTTCTTGATTCTAGCTCATGAGGGCATAAACTCTAGTGCACCAAATACCCTTCTAGATTCCAGCTCTACAGGGCATAAACTAGTGTCTTTGCACTCTTCTAGATTTAGCTCCACGAGGCGTGAATACAATACTTAGCAGGCTAACTGTGAGACACTCCAACAGTTATGAATGCTCTTCTTGAGTCCGCTTTCCAATACCGACTCAAGGCAATCACAGAAATGAAAAAGAAAAGATTCAATACACTTCAGAGAGTGCTTCTTTATAAGTATAGGGGAAGGATTTTCAAAAAAATTAATTGCAGAAGTGATGGTTCTTCCCAAAGGTAGTGTGACACATTTAATGGAGATTTCAGAAGATTGCAGTAGGAAGGCTTGGAGTTTTTCTTTTGTAAGTTGGGAATAAAAGTTTTAGCTCAATGAAATACAGCACTTGAAAAACTTAATCTTGTTTTTGACTTTGCTCCTTTTTATATCTAGCTTTGAATTACAATTGTTGGAAGTAGGTGAGCTTCATTGAATGCAAAAGAACATTTGAAGCTTCTCCCAATGAAATCCATCTTTTTTGGTTAAGTGATATAGTTGTAATAACTTGCAATGACATGCTTCCAGAAATGGTAGAATTTTGGACTTTGAGCACAGCTACTAGCGATTGTTGTTTATTGCTTGTGATGAAGTTTGTTGCTTGGGACAGAGTTGTTGTGTCTCAAGTAAAGATTTTGGATGGAGGGTCTCCCTTCAGTGACCACACTTTGTTTCAAACAGAGTTGCTTGCTTGAGATTTATCCAAAGTTAAAACTTTCAACAAAGTTGCTTGCTTGGAATCATTCTAAGTTAATGTTTCAGACAGAGCTAGAGAGACAGACGAAATGGCTTCATCTGAAATGTTTTTGTTTATCCAAAGTTAGTTTCTCTCATTGTACAAACCATCATGTTAGCATTGAAGCTTTGTTTGCTCTTTGTCCAAACCAGCATGACAACATTAAAGCTTTGTGTGAAGCTTGCTCTTTGTCTGAACTTTAGCAAATAAGTTTGGCAATAACATAAGTAGTATCCAAAGTCGACCTTTGTCTCTACATTGTTCAAGATATGTTTCAAATAGATTGAAATGCTCTTTCATTCTAAGCTTAGGAATAAGATTGCATCCAAAATGAATATTTAGGACTGTTTAGTATTTCGGACGAAACTGTTTTTGTTCTTGTGCCTTGGAAAATTTTTGCATCACTTGTGAAACTTGCATTGATCTTTTGGCATCTGGATTTCATGTTTTAGTGTCTGGGACAATGAGCATGTTCCTTTCATATTGTGTCAGATCTGCAAATTCTACAATTCGTAGTCTACTTCAACATTTTAGGACCTTGACAAGCTTTCATTAATACTCAACTTAATCAAGTTTTGTTTATCATCAAAACTATGCAATCATACTAACAAATTCTCCATTTTTGATGATGATAAAACTTGATTAAATCTTTGTAATTTAAATATCCTAATGAATTTAAATATAATCTCCCCCTGAATGAATGCTTTAAACTTTAATTCTTTCTTCCTTTAAAGTAAACTATCTCTCCCTGACTAATTTATCTCCCCTTGATTGAATTATATTAAATTATTTTTCTTACTTTAAATTCTCTCTCTCCCCCCTTAATTCATAGTGGGTTCACCATACTTCTCTCTTTCTCTCTCTCTCTCTTGAATTATTGCAAGTACTCTCTCCTCCTTTTTCTCATGATATAAAAGATATAGACTAAAGTGATGATATTAATGTGATGCTTCAAAATTGTTGCTTAACACTTTGATTCCTCTACCTCACCTTCTATAAATGAGAATCCCTATTCTGCTTAAACGTAATAATTTTTCAGCCATGGATTTTATCAATTCCTTTGCAAAGCAAGTTAAGAGCGAGAAAATCAACCTAGAAAGTTATAGGTAAAACTCCTAATCGGCAGAATGAATCCACTTCCTCCATGAGGAGATAGAAAGACTGGATGCAAAACTAAGGTCCATCAAGTTCTCACTTCAAGTGGTTGACTGGCGTTTGACTGAGGGCAGCATTGGTTACATGCAGTCTCTAGATCATATTCGGTCCTTGGAAGTGGAACTAGCTATGGCTTATCAACAGATAGAAGAATTGGAAGCTATTGTTGACGCCCTGGCTGAGTAGATAGATTCATTCTTTGCTTCATGTTTTCTTTATCAATGTATTAGTTTTTAATAAATTTTGTCATTGTTTTTGAATTTGTGTCATCACTTCTTTTAAACTTTCCACTGCACACCACAGTTAACATAACTTTGGGAAGATAAAGAAAATTCTTAAAATATTTTTTGAGAAAAAATAGTGACTATTTTTTAAAAATAGAAGAATAACATTGCTTCCAATGCATGAGAACTTAAGTTTAGCAAAAGACAAGGCATTGCCTCAAGAACTATTTTATGGATTTCGGACACAAAATAAGAGTTTAATCAATATAAAGTTATAACAATGTCTAAAAGACTTTGTTTATCACATAATTTCATAAACAAATAATGCAAAGTGTACCCCTATGCATTAACATTAATCATTACTAATTCTCTCCTTATATAACATAAATTCTCTAATGGTAATGGCTTAGTAAAAATATTAGCAATAGGCACATATTCTAAACATACATCATGCTTCTCTATATGATCTCTAATAAAATGATACCTAATCTCTATATGCTTAGTGTGAGAATGTAAAATAAGATTTTTAGTCAAGCAAATGGCACTAGTATTATTGCACCTTATAGGTATATTCTTTCAATATAAGCCATAATCTAGAAGTTGTTGCTTCATCCAAAGCAATTGTGTACAACAACTTCCTGTTGTAATATATTCAGCTTCTACAGTAGAGAGGGCAACACTAGTTTATTTCCTAGAAAATTATGAAACTAGACTATTTCCTAGAAACTTATATATTCCACTAGCTCTCCTTCTATCAACTTGTATCATCCAAAGTCAGCATTTGAATATCCAACAATTCAAAATCAATTCTTTTTGTATAACAAGGCCCAAGACTTCGTGTTAGTATATGGTGACCCAAATTCTGTTTTAATCAGTTTAAAGATCTTGCAGTGCAACAAGCATGGATATTTTTCATGAAGATCTATGATTTTAGTAGAGAGATTGAGCTGCCACCACTAATCTCCCTGAGGGTGTGGGGGCTTTGCCCCTACGGTACGGACCGTACGTCTAAAGACATGCTATGAAGACATCATGGACAGTGACATGGCATCAGAGGCACCAGATAATTTTTGTGAGTGCAGCAATAGTCAACAAGGTAGCATGTGGATGTATTTTTGGTAGTTTTGCATGTGGATAAATTTTAAAATTTTGCGCAAAGCTATTTGAGGAAAATCTATATGCACATGAGACTCTAAATGGGACTAGGGTTTCCTATAAAATATGTTATTCTTGTAGAGAGAGAAGCCTAGTATTTTGGAGATTTCTATTTTGTTATAATCTCTCTCATTCTCTTCTCTTGATTATACTCAATCTATGATATAGTGAAACTCTACTCCTCTACCCGTGATGTTTTCCCCATTCAAGGGATTTTTCACTTAAATCTATGTCTTATCTTGTTGGTTTATTGGCTATCACATCGCCTAATTCTTTACAAAGTGGCATTAGAGCCTGGTTAGGTTTCTTTCTTTTCAGTGTGATAAAAGTGAAGTATGATTTCCCAATCTTGGATCGCGGCATCTGATTTTCATTGTGGCAGGTCAAAATGCATGTTGTACTAGTGCAAATGGATTTAGATGAGGCACTGTTGAGATTTGAGAAGATGCCCTCATCCTAGTCAACTAAAGAAAAGCAGCATAAGGATTATGTAGGATGTTGTGAAGGAGAAATCAGTCATTGGGTTATGATTAAAGTTGAAACAGTTGTGCATGATGAAAAGCTTAACCAGTAAGTTATATCTAAAGCAGCGTCTATATTCTCATTGCATGATAGAAGGTACGTCTCTTGAGGACCATTTAACTTTGTTTAAAGAAGTTGTTTCTAATTTAATGAATTTGGAAGTTAAGCACAAGGATGAAGATCTAGCATTGATGCTGTTATATTCATTACCTCCTTCATATATGAATTTTAGAGATACTATTCTATATAGCCATGATACACTCATTGTAGAAGAAGTATATGAAGCTTTGTTCTCTAAGAAGAAAATAAAATAACTTCTGGTTGGATTAGATACTCAGAGAGAAGGCCTTATGGTTAGAGGGAGGACAAAAGAGAAGAATTTTGTTGATACTGAAAGGGGTATATCAAAATCTAATGACAAATTTTTAAAATCTATAATTACTATAAGAAAAAGGGGCACATCAAATCTAAATGTTATAAGATGCAAAATAAGCTTAAGAAAGGTGATATAAATTAGAAAAAAATGACCAAAAAATTTTGGTAAAATCAGTGACATGGAAGAAGCACCTGTTGATGTGGAACTTTTAGTTCTTTCTGATAATAATTCTAATTTTTGTGAAAATTGGATTCTAAATTCAGATTACTCATTTCACATGTGTCCTAATCGGGATATATGTTCAACATATGCATCTGTGTTCAAGGGTACTATTTCGATGGAAAATAATTACCCCTGTAAGATTGCTGGAGTTGGAACAGTTAGAGTAAAAATATTTGATAGTATTGTTAGAACTCTTGGTGATGTAAGACATATTCCAGATCTGAAGCGTAATCTTGTTTCTTTGAGTACTCTTGATTCCAATGGTTACAGGTACACTAGTGAAGGCGGAAGTTATAAAACTGAGTAAAGGTGCTCTTATTGTGATGAAAGGACATAAAAGGTTTGTTGGACTATATTTTTGCAGGGTTCAATAATTGTAGGTGATGCAACTCTTATTACCACTTCTTTGTCAGATGTAGATATTACTAGGCTTTGGCATATAGGTCTTAGGCATATGAGTGAGAATGGAATGAATGAACTGAGCAGAAGAGGACTTCTTGATGGACAGAGCACCAGCAAATTGGTGTTTTGTGAGCACTGTATTTTTGAAAACCAGAAAAGAGTTAGCTTCGAAAAAGGTATTCACACCACATCAGGAACACTTGACATCTACATTCTGATCTATGGGGATTGTCTAAAGTGACTTCTAAAGGTGGTGCAAGCTATATGCTAACTATCATAGATGACTTCTCTAGAAAAGTTTGGGTGTTCTTCTTGAAGCAAAAGAGCGATGTTTTTGTTACATTCAAGTAGTGGAAGACAATGATTGAGAATCAAACAAGGAGGCAAGTGAAACATCTTCGCACCGATAATGGCTTAGAGTTCTGTCATGATCAGTTCAATGTTTTCTGCAAGACAGAAGGAATTATGAGGCATTTTACTATTTTTGGTACTTCACAATAGAATGTTGTGGCAGAGCAGATGAATAATACTTTAATGAAAAAGGTACATTGTATGCTCTCCAATTCTCGCTTACCTAAGTTATTTTGGGCAGAGGTTGTAGCTACAGCATGCTTTCTAGTTAATCGCTCTCTCTCAATTGCTATCACTAAGAAAACTCTAGAAGAAGTAAGGTCTGATACTCCTGCAAATTACTCGGGTTTGAAAATATTTGGATGTCCTACATATGCTCATGTTGATAATAGAAAACTGGAACCTAGATCTATAAAATGCTTCTTTCTTGGTTATCAGCCTCATGTTAAAGGATATAAGCTGTGGTGTCTAGAATCTGGTAAGATCAAAATCAGTAGAAATATCATTTTTGACTTATCCTCCAAAGATTCTCGTGATAGAACTTAGCAAAAATCAAACATGCAGGTGGAGTTAGAGATTGGGTCAGAATCTACAATAAAGATGTCGAATGATACTAATGCATCGACTTTACAATAAACTCAGAGATATAGGTTGATATAGATGCAACACCATTATCACCATTATTGAAGCACTCTATTATGAAAGATAGACCTAGAAGAGTAATTAAACATCCACAAAGGTATGTTGAAGCTGATTTGGTTGCCTATGTTTTGCATGTAAGTGAAGGAAACTTAGACACTTATGCTTTAAATGTTGCTGAAAGTTTTAACTCTAAAGAAGAACCTACTACTTATTCAGAGGCAGTCAGATGTTAAAACTCTGGGAAGTGGATGATTGTTATGCAGGAGCAGATGGAATCATTTGATAAATATGACACGTGGGATTTAGTGAAATTACCTATGGGTAAGAAAGTTGTTTGCTATAAATGGATTTACAAAAGGAAAGAAGACACACCTGGAGTTAAAGCAGTCAAGTATAAGATAAGACTAGTTGAAAAGGCTACAGTCAAATTTTACCCAAAGAAAAAGAAGAAATAAGTAAAGTTAAAGCTCAGCTTAGTGAGGAATTTGACATGAAAGACATAGGGCCAGCAAAGAAGATACTTGGCATGAAAATTCAGAGAGATAGGAAGGCAGGTAAATTGTATTTAAGTCAAAAAAAGTATATTGAGAAAATACTCTAAAGGTTCGATATGAAAGATGTCATACTTGTAAGTACTTCTTTAGCTGCACATTTTAAATTTTCATTTACCTTATCTCCTCATTTAGATGGAGAGTTTGATTATATGTCACGTGTTCCATATTCAAGTGCAATGGGTTCCCTTATGCATCTTATGGTTTGTACACGTCCTAATTTGTCATGTGCAGTAAGTGTTGTCAGTAGATACATGACTAATCCTGGTAAAGAGCATTAGAAAGCTGTTCTTACGTGGTTCTACTGATGTTTGTTTGCAGTTTAGGTGAACTAAAATTGGAGTTACTAGTTATGTTGATTCTGATTTTGTAGGAGATCTTAATAAGAGAAGATCACTTACAAAGTATGTGTTCACCATTGGTGGTTGTGCTATCAGTTGAAAAGTTATCTTACAAGATACAGTTGCACTGTCTACTACTGAAGCTGAATATATGGCCATTACTAAAGCTTTTAAGGAAGCTATTTGGTTGAAGAGATTATTTGGTGAACTCAATGAAGATTTGCAAATCACTAAAGTTTATTATGACAATCAAAGTGCTATTTTTCCCACAAAAGATCAGATGTTTCATAAGAAACAAGGCATATTGATATTTGGCATCACTTTATTTGAGACATTGTTGCTAACGGTGATATTGTTATGAGAAAAGTTAGTACCCATGATAATCCTGCCGATAGTCACTTCCTATTGCTAACTTTGAGCATTGCTTAAACTTAATCGGGGCTTCTTGTTGAGATTTATCCCTAGGGACTTATGTGGAAGAGTTGGAGAGTTATTTTTGTTTTCAAAGATTAAAGATTTATTCCTTATAGTGGAATTCGTGTAAAGGTGGAGATTGTTAGCATATGATGACCTGAATCCTATTTTGGTCAGTTCAAAGATCCCGCGGTGCGACAAGCATGAATTTTTCATGGAGATTTGAGGTGGTAGCGGAGAGATTAGGCTGCTAGGCCCAAATCTCATAGCCCACCACTGATCTCCTTGGGGGTGCAAGGGCTTCATCCCCGCAATACAGACCATATGTCCGAAGACATGCTATGAAGACATCGTGGAAAGCAACATAGCACTAGCGGCGCCAGATGATTTTTGTGAGCATGGTAGTAGTCAACGAGATGGTGTCGGCGGTGCCAGCAGCAAAACTCGTATAGACATATTTTTGGCAGTTTTGCATGTGGATAAATTTTAAAAATTTTGCACAAAGCTATTTGAGAAAAATTCATATGCACACAAGATTCTAAATGGGACTAGGGTTTTCTATAAATATATATTATTTCTATGGAGAGAGAAGCCTAGTATTTTGGAGATTTCTATTTTGTTGTAATCTTTCTCTTTCTCTTCTCTTGATTGTACTCAATCTTTGATATAGTAAAACTTTCCTCTTCTGCCCATGGTTTTTTCCCCATTCAAGGAGTTTCCCAGGTAAATCTGTGTGTTGTCTTGTGAGTTTGTTGGCTATCGCATTCACCTAATTCTTCACACTTGGTGTATTAACCAGATACTTAAAAATTTATTTTACCATAGTTAGGTATGACTCTCTTAAATTGGACTAAAATTTAGCACATAAACATACACTCAATAAAATATTTGGCCTAGATGTAGTCAAATAAAAAAGTGAACCAATCAAATTATGATATAATTTTTTATCCACAAGTTTACCCTTCTCATTCTTATCCAGCTGTGTTGATGTGCTCATTGGAGTGTTGGCTATCTTTAATTCTTCCATCTTGAATTTCTTGAACATGTCCCATGTATACTTGGATTGATATATATAATTTTCACCATCTTTTTGCTTTAGTTACAATCTAAGAAAATAATTTAGCTCACCCATCATGCTCATTTCAAATTTATCCTGCATTATTCTTGAAAAATCTTAACATAATGATCCATTAGTAGCACCGAATATAATATCATCTACATAAACCTAAACTATCAAGATATCCATGCCACCATTTTTTAATTAATAATGTAGTTTCAACTTTTTCTCTCTTGAATTGATGACCACTAAGAAATTTGCTCAACCTTTCATTCCAAGTTTTGGAGCTTGCCATAGTCCATAAAGTGCTTTGGTGAGTTTATATACATGGTTGGGTTTATCATCACATTCAAAACTAGGAGGTTGTTCTAAATATACCACCTCATTTAGATATTCATTTAGAAATGCACTCTTTACATTCATTTGGAATAATATAAAATTATTGTCGGATGCAAATGCAAGTAACATTCTAATGCTTCTAATCTTCCAGTAGGAGCATAAGATTCTTCAAAATCAATTCCTTATTCTTGGGAATACCCCTTAGCAACTAGCCTTGCATTATTTTCTATAATAAGTCTACTTTCATCTAGTTTGACTCATTTAATTCCAATTATGTCAGCATTTTCAGGCCTTGGAACTAGTTTCCAGACTTTGTTCCTTTCAAACTGATTCAGCTCTTCTTGCATTGCAATGATCTAGTTTTCATCATTTTGAGTTTGATCAATGCGAGTAGGCTCTATGTTAGAAATAAAAGCATAATGGCCACAAATGTTTTACATGGATTGTCTTGTCCTAACCTCATCATAGATATCACCTATGACTTGATCTCTAGGATGGGCATTAATGAACTTCAAATTAGTAAGAGGTTGATAGGAAACATTACCTGCACTTACCTCCTCTTCACAGTCTGAATCTTGCTTATCTTCTTATCTTGAAGTGCCTTCTCCCCCTTGATTTTTTTGTTGTGGCTTCTTTATTTTCTTTATGACTTCATTTGCATCATTATCAAACTCTTTTCTTAGGGTTAAACTAGTTTCATCAAACTTAACATGTACTAACTCTTCTACAAGTTAAGTTTTTTTTATTGAAAACTCTAAAAACTCTACTATTAGAAGAGTAACCAAGGAAGATAGCCTAATCACTTTTTGGATCAAACTTCCAAAGGTTATCCTTCCCATTGTTCAATACATAACATATGCAACTAAAAGAATGAAAATAAGAAATATTCAACTTTCTTCCTTTCTAATGCTTATAAGGAGTTTTTTTATGATTGCTCTAACGGTAACTTCGTTTAGCGCATGGAAAGTTGTGCTAATTGCTCATCTCGAGAACTTTTTTGACAGTTTACTCTCATTCAATATGGTTCTTGTTATTTTCTGAATTATCATATTTTTCTCCATAACTCCATTTTGTTGAGGAGTTCTAGAGATGAGAAGCTGTGATGAATCCCTTTTCCCTCACAATAGTCAAAAAAAATCTTTTGTTTTTGAATTCATCACCATGGTCACTTCAAATAGACACAATTTACATTTGCTTCTCATTTTGTACAAGCTTTAAAAAGGTAAAGAACATAGAAACTACTTCATCTTTGCTAGCTAATAAGATTACCCAAATGAATCTAGAATAGTTATTTATGATGATATACACATATCTTTTTCCTCTAAGGATAATAATATCTGATGGTCTAAATAGATTCATATATAATAATTCTATTGTTCTAGATGTGGACACTTCATTCTTGGGAAAAATGATAATTTGGTTTGTTTTAACATCTAACAAGCCTTACAGATCTGATTCTTCTCATATTTCAGCTTGGGTAGATTATTTATGAGATTTTTCTTCCACAAAGATTTGATATTGGACATATTGATGTGTTCCATTATCTTGTGCCACAACCATGGTTCTTCATTAACAATTAAGCATTTCCTACAATTTCATCTAGATGACGTAGATATCTTTTTCATGCCTTTTTCTACTGAACAATAAACTATCATCTATATTAAATACATTACATGTGGATGATTCAAACTCAACTTTGTGACCTTTGTCACATAATTAGCTAATACTTAGTAAGTTGTGTTTGAGTCCATCTATATATAACACATCTGATATACATGCATTAAATAAACCATAAAGTCTACTTATATTCTTGATGAAGCCTTTGTCATTGTTGTCGAATGCAACTTTTCTTCCATGTATTGGCTTTAGCTCGTTGAAGAGGTTCTTGTTCTCGATCATCTATCTTAAGCATCTGCTGTCTATGAACGAGGAGTTTCCAGAGGTAGCCTTAAAACTCATCTGCATCCACAAAGAAAATTTTTTTTACCTCTGTGGTACCTAAGTAGTGAGTCCAGCTATGTTAGTGAATATTTGTGTGTGAGAAGTCTTCTTTTGCTGTTTTGTCCAATCGTGCACAGGAACTTGGTGACTAATTCTCCTAGGTTGGAGAATTTGTTCAACATACTATTTAATATGTCTATTTCATTTTTCAAATTTTCTACTTTTTTTATAGAGATGGACTTCTTTCAGCTAGATTTGCATTTACTTTGATAATAGTTTCAAAGTGTCTTTTCTTCTGAGTGAATTTTTGTCAAAGAATTTCAAACTCATTGAAGAAATAGTTATATGATTATTGCAATTCATCATGATCATTACATTTATTACATCTACTGGTAGAGCTTAAAGAATGTGAAGAATAAGAATAGTAACAATTTACCTCAGTCCCCAATTCGTTTGTGCATTGATCTTTAGTGGAGAGTTGGATTGTGGATTCATTCTCTACATGAGTCATGCAGCAGATTCTTGCCAAGTTGCCCACTTTTCTATCATCTCTTATGCTTGAGCTAGTGCCTGAGGAGTTTTCATCATTCACATATATTCTTCTGGCTTGATTTCTTAGTGGCTTCATGAATTATTTTTCTTTTTTGTTCTTTTCCTTTCTTTCTTCTTTCTGGTTTAGTTCCACTCTTTCTTCATTAGGACACGCTTCAATCATGTGTCCAACTCTTCCACACTTGTGGAATTTAGGCAAGTTTCTTTTTCTTTCAAATATTCCTTTCTTTCCTTGTTTAAGTTGTTATATGAAATTGTTGCCTTTATTGCTTCTTACAAATTTTCTCAAATTTCTAGCTAGCATTGTTACTTTGTCTTTTGTTTGTGAATCTGACTCACTACTACTTTCTTTTGCCACCTTGAGAGCCATTGTTTTCTTTCATTTAACTAGCTCTTCTCTTTTACTTTTGATTGGCTCATGTACATCAGTGAGCTAATAAGGTCATCGATCGCTCATTCAAGTCCTTTACCTCTTCTATATGTGATCTTCTAGTTCCATGACTCAGGCAGTACTCTCAAGATCTTCATCACCTACTCAGAATTAGAAACTTCTTTTTCCAAACATTTTAAAGCGTTAGTAATTTTAGAAAAATGAGCATACATTTCTGATGTACTCTCACACTCTGTCATCCTGAAGTTTTCTAGCTCTCCTATGAGCATGTTCCTTCTAGTCCCCTTGACTTGAGAGGAACAGTCATAAATAGATACCAAATTATCCCAAATATCTTTGGCAATGTTGTATGATAATACTCTGTCAAACTTGGTAGAAGATAAACAACAAAATAACAAGTTCATAACTTTTACATTATTTTGTACATTAGTGGTCTGCTCTTTGGTCCAAGCACCGATTTCATTTGTAGGAAGTGTTATTCCTACAACTATGGCCTTCCAAGATTCCATATCGTTGGTCATGATAAATTTCTTCATCCTCAATTTCCAATCAACGAAGTTGGTTCCATCGAATAAAGGCAGTCAGTTAGAAGATTGCCCCTCAGCAAATATATGAGTAGAGGATGATAAATACCCAAGGAGGGAGGGGTGAATTAGGTAATTAAAAAATTTTACTTTAATCCCTTGTAGGATTATAGTCCCTTTAGCAATTTAGTGAAAGATAATGTGAGCAAAAAATAAATGGACAAAGTATTTTTATAGTGGTTCGAGTCAACTACTCCTACTCTACTCTTCCAAGAGCACTCTCTTATAGTGTCATAGGTTCCACTATCTTTTATAGCAAAAATACAACTAGTGCACTCAGCACTCTTCTTGATTCCAGCTCATGAGGGCTTAAACTCTAGTGCACTAAGCTCTCTTCTAGATTCCGGCTCTATGGGGCATAAACTAATGCTTTTGCACTCTTCTAGATTTCAACAACAGGGGGTGTAAATAAAATACTTAGTAGACTAATTGTGAGAAACATTCTAGTAGTTATGAATGCTCTTCTTGAGTCCGGTCTCCAACACCGACTTAAAGCAATCACAGAAATGAAATAGAACAGATGTAATACACTTCACAGAGTGCTTTTTTATAAGTACAGGGGAAGGACTTTCAAAAAATTTGATTACAGAAGTGATGGTTCTTCCCGAAGGTAGTTGGACACCTTTAATGGAGATTTCAGAAGATTGTAATATGAAGGCTTGGAGTTTTTCTTTTGTAAGTTGGGAATGAAAGTTTTAGCTCAATGAAATGCAACAGTTGAAAAACTTAATCTTTGTTTCAGCTTTGCTCCTCTTTATATCTAGATTTGAATTACAACTGTTGGAAGTGGGTGAGCTTTATTGAATGCAAAAGAACATTTGACGCTTCTACCAATGAATTGCACCATTTTTGGTTAAGTGAAATAGCTATAATAACTTGTAATGGCGTGTTTCCAGAAATGGCAAAATTTCAGACTATGAGGACTGCTACTAGCGATTGTTGTTTGTTGATTGGGACAGACTTGCTGTGTCTCAAGCAATGTTTAGAAAACTAGAGTGGAGGTTGAACCGTTGAAGTGTCCAATTCTGATTCAACCGGTGGAGCAAACCTAGTTAGGCCGGCGACATTAGTAAGATATAATTATAATTATATTTTGTTGTCAATATTTTCACCAATTAATGAGTTTAATTTTTAAATAATTATATTTAAAGTATATTTAAATTAATATAAGTATATTTTACTCATTTTTTATTTTTTATATTAAAAAAAGAAAAACCATGGTCGGCCTCAATCGGACCGGTGCTCTAATTTTCTAAACACTGATCTCAAATAAAGATTTAGGATGGAGAGTCTCCCTTTAGTGACCACACTTTGTGTTAGGCAGAGTTGCTTGGAATTTTGTCAAAAGTTAAAATTTTGGATGAAGTTGCTTGCTTGGAATCATCCTGAGTTAATGTTTTGGACAGAGCTGGAGAGACGAACGAAATGGCTTTTTTTGAAATGTTTCTATTCATCAGAAGTTAGTTTCTCTCATTGTTTGAACTATCATGTCGGCATTGAAGCTTTGTCCAAAGCTTATTTTTTGTCCGAATTGAATATTTATAACTTTTTGGTATTTTGGATGGAGTTGTTTTTGTTCTTGTGCCTTGGAAAATTTCTACATCACTTGTGAAGCTTGCGTTGATCTTTTGGCATTTGGATTTCATATTTCAATGTCTAAGATTATAAGCATGTTCCTTTTAGATTTTATCTGGTCCTCAGCTTCTACAATTCGTAGTCTGCTTCTACATTCAAGGAACTTGACAAGCTTTCATTAGTACTTAATCAAGTTTTGTTTATTATCAAAACTATGCAATCATACTAACAACAATGCAGTTCTACAAATTTGAAATTGTGGATCTAGTTCCATTAGATTGGTTCAATATATAGGCAATTATATTGGTTCTCAGGATGGCTCCACAAATTATGCCTATTTGATTATATAGTTGATTTCTTGCCTGGTTTTCTTCAGAATGGAATAGTCGAAGAGACTATTGCTGGAGATAGGGCTAGAGTTTGGATTGATTGGGCAAGCACTCTCTTTCATTTCTATGTTTTTAGTCAGATGGATTTGAAAGGCTCATGAACTTTAAGTTTGGGGTTGGACTACTATATTAAGGTGAGAGCGGTTTTCTAATCAATTGGGTTTTCTTTTTGTATTTGGCTTAGAAGGTCTAAGGTTTGGCACTATTCAGAGAGAAGGGTTTTCACATTTTCTTCAGCTACAATTTTAGCCCATAAAGATTTGGATATGTTGATTGGGGAGGTTGAAGATTGCGTGGCTAGTTTATTTGAATATTTTACATATGATTTCGAGTATTGGGGTTTGATTGAGGAATTTGACTATTTAGGTAGCATCTCCACCCATTAGAGTTGTTCCCTATAAAAAATTATCAAATTAAAAAAAGGCCTGTCACTAGGAGTGCAAATCGAGTTGATTCGGTTCGGTTCTTAGTCGAACCTACCCTAACCCTATTTCTAAAAATCCTAACCTACCATTTTATTAGTTCAGTTTGGTTTAAGGTCGAACCTACCTTATTTCTTTTAAAGTCGGGTCGGTTTGGTTCTGGATCAAATTTGATTCTAAGAACTCATCAGCGGACTTCCCAGTAAAACCATATTTCAACTTACTTTTAGTAAAACATGTCAATCTGGCATTGATTTAATTATGTTTTTAAAGTGCCTGTATAAAAAAATGATAGTAAGCAACTCAAAACCTGTTAAAAAACTCAAATTAAAAATGATACTATCCTACTAGTTACTCAAAACCTGTAAAAATAAATTGTTAAAATTTCTTTTTAATAATTTATATAGATCGGTTCAGTTCGAGTACCCAATGCCTTAAACCGAACCTACCATAAAAATGAGTGCGAATAAAAAAGATGGAACCAACCCCACTATTTGGATCGAAAAGATGGAACCAAATAAGCAAAAAATTGGGTTATTCCAGTTCAGTTCGCAGGTACCCTACCCAAGTTGCACCCCTACCTGCCACTTTGCAAAGATTTGTTTAGAAATAAGGTTTTCAACATCTTTTTCTAAAACATATTTGGCCGCTTTGCAGTCTATTCTAACTAAAAACTTTTGGTTGCATAAATCAATCTATTTTGTTTTTTGCATTTGTTTTATTATGATATTTGGGGTCATAGCTCCCTTTGAATTCTTCTAAAGCTTGAGCAACGAGTATACCTTGTAGCTCTATCAAGGTACAAAGATTATTCTCTAAATGATGTGATTTTTTATATTTTAACTTAATACCTAATGTTAAACATTATAAATTAATTAAATTTTTAAAATCTATTTTTAAAAATAAAAAATAGAGCATTTTTATGAGAGTTGCCATAAAAATGTTTTTAGGGATTACATCCCTACGTATAGACACTTGAATAGAGCATGCTTTACTAAAGCCAATTGATACAGCCTTCCAATTTAGGCCTCATCTAGATGTTTTTATAAAATCTAACTCGACCATTAATCTTATCATCATCTATTTAACTAGGACCTTAAAAATCATCTCAATTAAAAGCTTATGTTGATCATAAAATTAAAATCAATTTAAGAATAAATTTTAACTCATTAAGATTGTTTGATCATTTTAAAGGCCCATATACTTTTAATTAAATATCTAAACTTTCTAAAGTGTTCATCCATAATATTGATCATATAAAATTTTATAATATTTTAATGCTTGAGTGAATAGATCCAAGTGAATTTGGAATTTTGTACATGTTTTTATTTTCTTTTTAAATGGTGTGGCCCCACACAAGATTTTGATTGCAATAATTTTTAATATCTTTATTAAATATGTAATATTAAATATAATAGTTTGAATAATTTTTATAAAATTATCAATATGGAGCCCAAAATTAGAAAGTTATATTAATTCACTTTGGTAGAGCATGCTCTATTGAAGTGTGCGCGTGCGTGTGTGTGTGTGTGTATATATATATA
>JAYJMB010065756.1:0-25272 GCA_036873735.1 Pouteria campechiana
GGATCGACCCTTGCATAAGCACACTAGACTATACATCGACCGTGCACTTGCGAGGTATTAAATTTGAGCCATCAGTGGACCTTAGTTCTAAGACTTGACCATCAAGCTATTATAGGAACCACATGGGTCATACATGATGAATCTAGTTTAGTAGTGAGGAACAATGCAAGGTTTGTAGCAAAGGGGTATTGTCAAGAAGAATGATAGATTTTGAGGAGTCATTCACCCCTGTTGCTAGGATAGAAGCCATTAGAAAGCTGTTGGCATTTGCATCTTTTATGAATTTCAAACTTTACCAGATGGATGTCAAATCTACAATTTTGAATGTTTCATTAATGAAAAATTTTATGGGGAACAATGTAACACCCTGCTCTTAGGGTACTACTAAATGTCAATTTAAATGAAACATTAACACAAATTCTCCCTTAAATTTTCAATTTCTTTACTTGTACAAGCATTTCCACATAATTTCATACATACATGAACACCATTATACACAATAAATTACACCCAAACATTACCCAGAATCGCAATTCGCATTGTGATGACAATGACCATACTAGCATCCACATACTTTCCACTATTATAACTTGTCAGTGTAATAATCTGATACATGCCTTATGTACATAACATTTGAAGCTTTTAAATTTACAACTTATATACATTAGACCAAAATTTAACATCCAAAATTATCAAGCCAGCAAGAGGATCATGGCCTATCCAGATCATGAGCTCCAAACCCATGTTGGGCTCCGTCTATGAACCTATTAGCTAAAAACCATGAATAAAATAGGGTGAGTCCAGGTAACTCAATAAGCAGGTAAAATGGAAAACAATAGTGAATATATCCTTAGAAGATCATACTCAAATTCAAAATACAGGTAATTTTATGACATGATGAATTTCATGACAATGCATGAACAATGCAATATCACCTCCTCATAATCCAAGATAATATATAACCTCACTGTTCACTCATTCTTGAGATCAAAACTCATATGTCGTCTTACCCCCAAGGCATTCTCATTCATACATAGTCATCCTTATCATATCATTACCATGGCCCATTCTTTCTCAGAATTATCAAAGATAACAACAACACCCCCTTTGATATGCAATAGGTCCATCCTTGTACCCTTAGCTGTGAAGCTTGCCAAGTCCATGATAGCTCCACCACTACCCTTCATGGTACCCCGCCCTCATTGCTCCGTAGGGATCTGGTTGGATCCTATAGGATGGCTTAACCAAAGTGGGGAGGGGTGAATTGGGTTTATAAAAATTATGTGCTTAACCCCTTATTGATTTAATTTCCCTCTTTGCGTGTTCATGTGCTATGCAATTATTAAATAAATGATAAAATAGTAAAGTGCAAGGAAAGTAACGCAATCAAGCACAAACACAAACAACACAAGTTTTTATAGTGGTTCGGGCAACCTCCGTACTCCACTCTTCCAAGAGTATACTGTCCTTATACTTTGGGTTCCACTATATCACATATAATGGAATACAGTTTATTTTTCCTGAGCTCACCAGAAACTCACTAGTTTCGAAGATCACCAACAAACTTGATGATTTTTCAGAGCTCACTAGCAATAATACAATGTGGTTTTCCCGAGCTCACCACAAACTCACTAGTTTCAAAGATCAATAGCATACTTGATGATTTTCCAAATCTCACTAACAACTCATGCAATGTGTTTTTCAAGTTAATTAGAAAACTTATATACTTTACAGTATTTCATTAAAGTGTTGGGAAATATTTGATCTTTTAATAGCGCTAAGTAATGAAAAAGATCTTCTCGTGATGTAAACAAAATGGCTATTAAGACTTTGAAGTTGAAGCTCTCGAATGGATATATAGAAGTTTAAGCTCTTGGCCATCAGTGGAAGGATTGGTAGAAAATGTTAGCTCTTTGAATGATACTCCTTCACCTTCTTTGAATCATCCATCTCATCTCCTTAAGTAGTTCTTCAAAAACTTGACCATTGCAGAGAAATGGGTTGGATGGAATGTAGGATCGAGATCATAATTGAATGTAGAGGACCGTTGCAATTTCTTCCCATTGGGGTGCATTGCTTCTAAATTTTTCTACTCTACTACAATATTGTTCTTTTATAGAGAGAAAGATAAGTTATTTGAAATGTTCTTTTGTTTTGACTTGTCATGGCTGGAAAGCTTGCAAAGCTATTTGTTGCCATAAATGGTGACTGAATGATTTTGCATGCCGAAAGCACAAGCATAGATGCCATTTTGATGCTTTGGGTTAATTGCTGGTCACATAACGATTGGCATCTAGCATAACTTCCATTCATCTGGGGTTAATCTCGAATAAACTCTCTCTTTGGTTTATGCTTGTCTGATAAAGTTTCTTTTCTTTGGTATTTTTTCGAAGTTAATAAGCAATTTGAACCATCATTTTGTCCCAAGTTAGTTTCAAACAAACTTTGTTTAGTTTTTCTTGATCAGACAAAGTTTCTTCATTCTATTTTGTCTGAAACTTGCCCTTTTCTTCTACATTTGTTTGAGGTTTCTGCCTTAAGTCTTTGGATAAAGTTCTTGTTCCTTTTGTTGCATTTGTCTAAGCTTCCAGTGATTTGAACAAAGTTCATATTTACTTCTCAACTTCCTTCAATCAAGTGACATCTTCTCAATTTATGATAGTTAGGCAAGACCTCCTTTACATTTGTCCAAGTTCCTGGTGACGTTGCTTCTTCTCCTTGCTTTTTCTCAGATAAACTTTTGTTTGGTCAGTTTGGATTTTTAGAGGTTATTAACTAGGATGAAGTTTTTGTTTCTTGATCTTGACTTCATCTTAAAGATCGTTGTTGTTGTTACTTTGCATTTGTTCATGGGAATCTTTCGCTAGATATCACAGATAAGGAAAATTCCTTGTAGGTCATCATGAAGCCTTTTGATTTTTTTCTTCTTCTTTCTTTCGAAGTGTGATCTTTATATTTTCAACAACTTAATCCTTCTGAGATGTAGCAGATGGTTGAGGTAATTAATTGTGGTTCTGCACTTAGAAATTTATACACTTGCTACATTATTATTTTTTAAATACATCATTTAATCATAATGTAATTATCCTTGTGTAACTTCTACATGTTGTGGAGAAAGGATATTAGCATCTATATTCAGGCACATAATATGATAACTCAATGAAGCATAGTGTAAACATACTATTCAACATATAAATATGCATACATTCTAAGCTTATTTATCCATAATCCAAGCACACTGAACACATAACATTAGCATAAATTATGTCTTAATTACAAGTTTTGATGTCATTAAAACCATATACAATAATCCTATCAATATCACCCTTTTTGATGATGATAAAACTTGTAGACTTGTGACAATTTGAGAGTTTGCTGATGATCTTCTAGTAAAACTCCCCTAACTAATTGAAAGTTATATTCTTTAGGAGTTCGACACTTTTGCTAATAATCTAACAATATTTTAATTCAAGTGTCTCAAAATTTATTTCTCCCCCTTTATGTCTAAATATCTCATTTCTTTTTCTCTCACAAGTCTCACATTTTTATTCCCTTTTTGTCAGAATCAAAAAGGTTCAGCACAGGTAAATGGAAAGGTGTAATATATATGTTAAATTTATCTCTCCCCCTATCTCATTGAATCCTTACTTATTGGGTCATACAAAGTATAACCATGAGCATGACATAAGATAAGCTTTCATCAATATAAAGAATAAATTCATGTCATAGGCAGCATTCAAACATTAGATAATTATAATCGAAGTTTTAAATATATTTAGATAGCTTTCAAGCTATCACACCCCACCTAAGACCTATGCATTTCCACATTAACCCATAATTTCTCCATTTCTAGGGAAAATTTTGCCACCAATCCAGCAAAATCTACCCTGAATTATATATATTTAAACCTATGTATTTATCTTTCATATATAAAACTAGAATTAAACAATTATAAATAATAACTTAAACAATTAAATTTGCCCAACTTACCCACATCTACCCTAAATTTGAGTTACCTCGTGACGGTAATAAACATGACTGGAACATTCAAATTCATTCACAGTATCCTATGCATTTACTACTATAACATGGCAATACATTTCATTATATAGCATTAGAAATCTATTACTTACAAATATACATACACATACACATATGGGATTTCAATCCCCATTTCTCACATTATCATGAATAACATCCTCTCTCTTACTCATCACTACCAACCCTCAATTGGAATTCTTTACCTGTCTTGTTAGCTAAAAAAATTAAAATAAGAAGGCATGACTCCAGGCAACTCAGTAAGTAGGCAAATTAAAATAAAAGCATAATCAATAACATAACATGTTCACTCTAGAACATGTATAGTCCATCCTCAATATTACAATATACAAAACATTCCATATCATTTAACTCAATCATATTCCTCATGATCCATGATCAATGAAGGAATGCAAAGCAATACAATAGTCTTAACATTCAATTCGATAACTATCACTATAGCATATACATCACACTATAAACATTTGGATAATATAAAACATCCCTTCCATATAACAACACAAAATCCTCTCTATCCCCATGTAACATAATACTTTATTCAATATCATGGGATACTCATCATCCCCATACATCCACACATTCATATAACATAATAACTTCCTCTTCTATACAAATGCAGGATATTATCTATCCCCAGTGATTATACATTCACAGACTATAATAAAAATTAATCAATGTCAAATCATGGAGCCACATCCATGAAAGCAATGTACTCTCATCTCATCCTGAGATGTAAAACATAACAAGCATATACATTTTACTAAAAACAAGCATATACATTTTACTAAAAATCATAGGATATCTACTATCCCCATCAATGCAAACATGCCTGGTCATGAATCATCGGATACTTGCTATCCTCATCTAGCAATACATTCATAAAAAGAAGCCTACTTACGTTATACGTCCAATCTCAAAATCTTCATCTCAGTTTTCCATTGCACCACTTAGCTCCTAAGTGGATCCTATATATACATAACATACAAGATAATTGAAAATACAACTTTCAATAAGGTTTCCAACTTGATCTCATCAACATTCATTTAAGAATTTTTGTATTCCCTTATACTTCAATTTGATATCCCAATTTGAGTCATATTTGGGGTTTTCACTTAATTCACCATGTCTAGTCTTTCTCTATTAACATACTCTAGCTATAGTTCATTAACATCACTTTATTGATCATAGAATAGGTATGATCTAAATCATAACCTTTCCAATCATATAAATTCATTATTCAACATTATTAACATGTAATTAACCTCAATTAAGCCTTTAATGTACTCAATTTGCTGCATAAACATGTTTTACACAAAAACCCCCTTTAACTCCTATTGAGGTCTTTGGCCCAAACCCAAATTTCTCACTCTTAAACAAGTTCCAAATCATTTATCAATACTTAATGAGGCCTTTAACTTATTAACTTACTCAATTAACTACTTAAACACCCCTCACTTGAAATCACATTTTTTTCAATATTCAATCAATTTGTTGCAACTAGGATTCCTATACCCAAATCACTCTCAAAACCCTAGAATCAATCAATTACTTAGTTTTCCCCATGATTATTGCACATAAGCAACAAAATTGGGGAAAGTTGTTGTTCATAGATTAGGAAAAAACCTACCAGAGCACGAATTATGATTTTCTTATGCCCAAATAAGTTCCAAACCACAATAATTTAACTCATTAATAGTTTCCCCCCTGAAATCTACATATATATCATGTACTTTCATCTCCCAAATCACTGTTTACCAGGTTATGAAAAATGTAGCAAACAGAAATTCATAAAATAAATTGGGGAAAAGTAGTTTACCTTCAATTTGGATGTTTCTTCCACTCTCCCACAAAGATCTGAACGCCATATGCAAGAATCCTCCTCCAATCATAGCCAACAAACTTTCCTTCTCTTACCATCATTCCTAAACAGGTAGGGTTTACATCTAAATCCACATGGAATGGGTTTTTACACCAAAAATCACATAGATCCTAGTTAAAATGGCAAAACCATGGGGCAAAAAAGCTGTGAAATGAGTTGGGATGAAAGGGAGAAAAGAAGAGCTTGGATGGAGAAGAAAGGAAGGGCTAAAGCCCTTAAAAACATAAATGAAATAATGCTTTGCCAACCTATTGCACTAGCACCACGGTGCCAGTTCTTGTTGGTCGCACATATCCCCTCTTTGTAGAATGGTGTCATGCACCTAATTCACTGCCCCATTTTGTGGATTTTCTTCCTCTATTTTTCATGCATTTTTCTTATATTGTTTAACATCATTTTTCCATATTAACTATGATTAATGTAAACATCACTTATTTCATTTTTAAGCCATATAAAAATGCATAATTATTCCTTTCACAACTTCATAAATTCACATGCATTTTATCCCAATTGACAATTATAGAAAATAAAAAAATTTCCTCCCTTTTTCACACCTTGGGTATTACAAACCACCCTCCTTAGAAAAAGTTTTAACCTCTTCCTCCAAGATAATCAATTTCCTGTGCACTGATAGACAATGAGTCTCAAAGATCTATCTCAATCATATTTTTGGAGTATTGATATATAATGTGCTTTAATGAGCTATCATTTTATATGTGCTTAAACTCTATACAAATCAGCCTAGAAGAAGAGGCAAAGTAATGTGCAAAATAAGTGT
The DNA here is from genome assembly GCA_036873735.1 of Pouteria campechiana. Lineage (NCBI taxonomy): Eukaryota > Viridiplantae > Streptophyta > Magnoliopsida > Ericales > Sapotaceae > Pouteria > Pouteria campechiana. The sequence goes on from JAYJMB010065756.1 coordinate 6,717, forward strand.
TGTTAATCAGCTATGTGAGTTTGTGGTGAGCTCTGGAAAACTGCATTGTATGAGTTGTTGGTGACCTCTAGAAAACTAACAAGTTTGTTGGTGATCTTCTAAACCAATAAGTTTCCTGGTGAGCTTGTGAAAACCAGAAGAGTGATGGAAGAACTGTGTTTATGCCCCATAGAGCTAGAATCTAGAAGAGTACTAGGAGCACTTTTATACTTTAGTAATATGGGATATAGTAGAACCCAAGGCACAATGTGTGTGCCCTTGGAAGAGTGGACGTAGGAACGGGGTGCCTAAACCACTATAAAAATTATTGTGTGTATTGTCTATTTGATTGCTTTACTCTGCATGTTACTATCTCATCATTACATTTCACATATCATTACACACATAATTATCTATCTGAAATAAAAATGGCTAAGAGAAGCTCAATCTGGAAGTGTAGCAAACACTATGACTGAACGAATATTTTTTAAAATCACATGTTGCAACACTACTTCTGCTTAGCACTTTAATTTTTATTTGGCCATAATTTTTATATGTTGAGTTCACCCCTCCCCTCTTGAGGTATCTCATACATGGAACCAACACCAGGCACTATCATAACATATCATGTTTGGTCATCCTGGCACTGTCATAGTCACATCATATATGTGCCACTCGGGCATTTTCATGGTCATATTATATTTGTGCCATCTGTGCCACCCAGGCACTACCATGTCATATTGGGCCTAAGTTGCCTAGGCATGGCCATATCATATTATATTTGGGCCATTTGGCATATCATGCTCATATTCTCTTCAGTGTGTGCTCATATTTTCATGGTCATATGATGCACACTTGGTGTGCATCATATGAATTCTCAATTTTCAGCAAAGTATAGTAGCTGGAATTTACTTCCAACATCTAATTATCACAATTTTACATGATTAACATTGAAATTGGTCTTGCTAATTAATCCACCATGCCTTAAAGTTCATGAATTATCTTCCTAACAGATCTATTCACCACATATCTTGCACAAGGGTTAACACATGGTTGTCCAACCCATGGACAACCATCTGCATGGGTTTCTTACAGTTAATTACCACCATTAACATTATAATCAAACCTTCTAAGTAATTACTCATGAAAAGATCCAAATAATCCTTGCAATTGCAAACCCTAACCTTCTCTACCTTTGCATCAAAAGCCCAATAACAACAAAAACCATGACTTAACATAGGCAAAAAACTTGCCACTATAATTCCCTATCGATTTCCACCCTAAATCTGCAACAAGGAGCTTCTTGGGTGATATTCCCAAACTTTCCCTCTTCGTTTTAGCACTCAATTGGATGAATTCTCACTTACTACTACTTGGTATGACAGTTATACACATATACAACAACTTCCCTAAAAGATTTTGGTGAAACATGGGTGAAAAATGGGCCACAAGAGAGGTGGGCATGAGGGAGGAGAAGAAAAACGAATTTTGGATAAGATTCAAGGTTGGTGGAGCATATAAACCAGTTCCATCCTCATTGCTCCAGCGGTGCATGTGAAGCCATGTACTTGCAACCTCTCTGCAACATTTTCTTGTAGTCTTTTTACAATAATTCATGCAAACTTATTACAATCAAGAGGTCCTTCATCATCACGCTCACATTTACATTATATTACTTATATAATTGCTTTCAAATTCTCATAAATTAATGTGCATTATTCATCCAAAATAATTACCTCAAAAGAGTCCCTTACCTCAAAATTCTTGGGAGTCACATTCTACCCCTTTTATGAAAGGTTTCATCCTCAAAACTTCATATAATAAGTGAGGGTATTTAGCTCTCATCAATTCTTCAAACTTTCATTGGATATGATGATTTCATTGGATTTATACCATGCGAGTAACTTTATTCCTCCATTGCTTTTCTTTACTACCCATAATCTAGACTTGTTTCTCTATCTACTGTATGTTTTCTCTTGTAGAGTCCCATAGTGTAGCTTAACCCAAGAGGGGAGGGGTAAATTGGGTATATAAAAATTCATTGCTTAACCCCTATTGGACCATTTCCCTCATTTCGTGCTTGTATGTGGTGTGATGTAAAGTGAGTTATAAAATGGTAAAGTTTATTAAAGATAAAATAGGCAATTTGTTGGTCCCATGTAATAGATAGCTCAAGAGGGGAGGGGTAAATTAAGCATATAAAATTTGTGGCCAAATAAGAATTAATGAGTTAAGTAGAAGTTGTGATGCAACATGTACGTAATTTTCATATGTATTTGTTTGGTCATAGTGGCTTCTATTCCATATTCGACTTCTCTTATTTGTACTTATTTTAGTTTTTACTTCTCTTATCTGTACTTATTTTAGTTTTTACTTCTCTTATCTATACTTATTTTAGTTAAGTAATTGTAATGTAGTGATATGTGATGATGAGACAATTATATGCAAAGTAAAATAATTAAGTAGACAATACACAATAATTTTTATAGTGGTTTAGGAACCCCGTCCCTATATCCACTCTTCCAAGAGCACACATTCATTGTGCCTTGGATTCTACTATATCCCAGATAATGGAAATACAAAAGTTCTCCCAACACTTTTTGTAGATTCCAGCTCTAGGGAGCCTAAATAATATTTCCAACACTTTTTTAAATTCTAGCTCCAGGGGGAAAAACATAGTGCTACTGGCACTTTTCTGGTTTCATGAGCTCACCAAAAAACTCACTAGTTTCAATGATCACTAGCAAACTTGTTAGTTTTCTAAAGCTCACCAACAACTCATACAATGTTGTTTTTTTAGAGCTCACCACAAACTTACATAACTTATTAATAGCACTCATTTTTTATCATTACATTACCGCTTTTATTAGGTTGATTTGTACATAGTTTGAGCACATATAAAAATGATATCTCATTGAAGCTTATTAGATATCAATACTCTAGATATGTGATTAAGATAGATCTCTTAGGCTCATTTTCTGAGCACAATGTAGATTGATTATCTAGGAGGAAGCACAGTTTGATTTAGAGATGTTACTTGTTTCAGCTTTGTTCTTGTTTTTCTCTTAGCTTCCCCAACCTTCTTCATTGACATTGTACTACCTTTATATTGCTTCAGAAATTTCTAGTCATTGGAGGTAGCTAGCTTTCTTTGAATCTTGAAGACCATTATGAATTTTCTCCCATTAAAAAGCTATTTTCTTGATTAACTCATTTGTAGTTGGAAAGCCTACAGTATTGTCCTTAAAGAGGATGCCTTTTTGATGTTAGCAAATATTGGATAAAGACTTTCCTGCATGACTGACTCTTTCATTATCTTGGAAAGATGCCCATTAATCCTGAAGGGACACAGCCTTTGAAAGTTACAACCTTTATCAGAGTGTAGGCTAGTTTCCTTTGAATTTCTTTCCATCTTAAGCTAAGCTTGATTTGTTCGGTCAATTTAATAGAATCTACTCTAAATGAGAGTTTGACTGGAAAGTGCAATCAATGATGTCTAGTAAAGGTAGTTTCTACTCTTTATGATATAGTATATTTTATTTGAGGACTTTATGTGATCAAGTATTGGATTGTCTGAGAGCTTCATCTTTATAACTTTATTTGAGATCAGCATTTTACTTCATCTTCTAGATTGTCTATTGTAAGTGAAAGATGAAGTATAGAAGCATAGACAAATTTCTTCTTTCTACTGCTCATCAAACAATGTTCTCTTAGCAGATGAAGTTTCTTTTCACTAGACAAAGTAGCTTTGTCTATTGGTTTGTTTGTTGAAGTAACAAAACAACACTTATTGGCGTGGACAAGGCTTGTTCACAATAGACAAAATTTCTTTCACTAGACAAATTTTCTTTTAACAAATGAAGTAGCTTTGTCTATCAGTTTGTCTATTGTAAGTAACAAAAAACTTTTATTGGTGCGAACAAAGCTTCTTCGCAGTAGATGAAGTGACTTTGTCTGATGTTTGTCTATAGAGATTTATAGACAAAGTTTCATGCTGTGGACAAAGTATTTCAAATGGTTCATCTAATGATTTGTTGACATGCAGACGAATCCTTTTTTTAGTCATTTGTACAATGGGTCATCTATTAGAAGTAACAGATGAATCATTGAGGCATAGATGACTCATTTCTTCAGTGGTTATCTGATGGTTTGTCTATTTCAAGTGGTAGATGAACTTGCAGATGAAGAGGGCAAATAACGTTGTTCTTCTGTAGCTATTGTGCCACATCTACTTCATCTTCTATGTCTTTTATAGAGGATTGCAGACAAGACCCTTCACTTTGTTCAATTTCAGAAAGATTTTATATCGGAGACAAATGCTTGAGTAATTTAACTCCATTTTAGCTCTTCATTTGTCTAAGTTTAACTCTGTTTCATCTCATCTAATGCAAACTAAATTTGTCTTTGTATTGTAGACAAATGTTGAGTACACACAGTTTATCTAAGTTGTCTATGGAATGATTTATTTGAATCTTTCTTAGATAGATGCTCTCAGATACTGACTTTATCTGTAGGAGATATGTTTGATCCCTCATTAAGGCTTGAATGTCATGGCTACAGACACTCTTTGTGGCTTCCTTTCAATGTTTTTGAGCATCCTTATCTTCTTTTCATTTATGGATTTTATTTATTGATGTAATCACTATATATGTTATCCACTATATTTGAATTATTTCCCTATACATTTGTATCTGTTTTTGCAATGCTTGGGAACACAGTTGTTACTACCACAAATGTTCACTCATATGTTGTTACACATCATGAAAACTTGATTATTTACCATATGCACCATTTAGTTTAACACAAGCAAATACATGCACATAAATAACATGATTTTTATAGTAGTTTGAGAACCCCGTCCCTAAATCCACTCTTCCAAGAGCACACACTCATTGGGCCTTGGGTTCCACTATATCCCATATAATGGAAATATAAAAGTGCTCCCAGCACTCTTTTGAATTCCAACTCCAAGGAACGTAAACATGTACTCCCAGCACTCTTCTGGTTTTCAAGAGCTCACCAGGAAACTCAGTGCTTTCGAAGATCAGTTTTCTAGAGATCACCAAAAACTCTCTGGTTTTCAGATTAACCTGAAAACTTATACAATTTTATAAAGTGTTACAATAAAGCACATGGAAAGTTTTGGCCTCTTTTATAGCTCTATTAACATATAAAGATTATCCCAAAATGTAAACTCAATGGCCATATAGATATGCAGATTGAAGTACATGAACGATTGATGATAGTTTAAGCTCTTGTCTATGGGTGGAAGGATTTCCATAAAATTTAGCTCCTTTAAAAAGTATTCCTTCACCACCTTTGAATTTTTCTACCTTTTCTCCTTAAATATCTTCTTCATATTTTAATTGTTGGAGAAGATAGGTTCTGTTGAATGCAAAAATGAAAGTAACATTGAATGAATATGATCGTTGCGATTTTCGCCATTGAAGGCCATGACTTTTTGATTTGTCTCGAGCTACTGCATCTTTGTTTAGAGATGAAGATGAGCTATTTTCAAAGGTTTTCCTTGTTTGACTTATCATAGCTTGAAAGCTTGCAATGTTCCTTATTGCCAAAAATGGGGACTAAAGTAAGTTTGTACAATGCTAGTAAGAGTGCAAATGCTATTTGGATGCAAGTCGCATGAAACGATGTTTCTTTGACAAGTCACTATCTCTCTTTGTCTGCATTTGTCTGTAAGTTGTAGATGAATTCTCCCATTAGTTTTTCTATCATTTGATCTTTTTTGAGTGGAATTTGTTTGTTGTAAATAGTAGATGAACTCTGAATGGCGAAGACGAAGTCGAACTGATCGATAGAAAAACCTTGCTTTGTTTGCATGAATTCCTCTAGGAGATTTATCTATTAGTCAATTCTTCATGCATGTGCTTTGTCTGTTGTAAGTAATAGACTAGCTCTAGGTGGTGCAGACAAAGTCAAACTAATTGATAGACAAACTCTCCTCTATTTATACAAACAAACAAAGTGTAATGTTCTTCTTTTATTCCACATTTGTCTGTCAGAGGTGACAAATGAATTCTAGTTTTGTCTTGCTTAAAGGATGAAGTGTAGTATTCGTCTAATATAAGTGATAGACGAACTCTGCTCTACTTTATCTTAGATAAATTATTCTACACTTTGCATATAGGTTTGTCCGTTGTAAGTTGCAGATGAATGTGCCTTTGTCTGTTGAAGTCCATTTTTGTCCAAGTAGCTACTTTATTTATATAGCTTCATCTATGGTCACTGTGCAGCTTCTACTTTATCTTCTACTTTGTTTGTTGCTTTGTCTATAGTAAGTAACAGACTAATTTGATCCACAGATAAAGTAGAGTTCCTCATTTGTTCTGCATTCTTCAAGCAGCAGGAGTTTGTTTCTGCAACTTTTTTTTTATTTAAACTTGATTTGTTTGTCTTGGCTCAGCTACTCCGTTGTTTGTTCATCTTACCTTTTATTCCTCAAACGAATCCATTATTCTAACTTCATTTGTCAAACAAAGTTTTCTAGCAATTCCTTCTTTCTTCCTTTGTCTGAGTGTTTGATGAAGCTTCTTCTTCTTCTTTCTTTATCTTAGATAATTTTTGTCTAGTCAGTGTAAATAGTTTGAATTTCTCGATCCACTTTATGTTCTTTGACCATGGCTTCATCTTTAACTACTTTTATCTTGCATTTTTTAATGAAAGTTTTCTATTTGAGGTTAATAGACAAGACAAGCTGGTTGTAGCACATTTTTGAAGCCTTGTTTTTCTCCATTGTATTTATCCATAGAAGTCTTCTCTTAGACAATGAAACCTTTCTTGTTGCTTGTCTTCAAAGCCTCTACTTTCTTCTTCTTCTTTTTCTTCTTCCATGATCTTCATCAGTATACTCCTTTTGGAATATAGTAGATAGTTGTGGCAATTTGTTCCAGATAATTATGATCATGCATTTAGAACTTTTCTGCACTTGCTATGTTGTTAGTTTTTAAATATATTGTCAGAATATATTTTATCCTCATGTGATTTAATCATGTTGTAGAACAAGGATAATATACATTTCAATTTAAGTACATAATGTGAAAGCTTAATAGAGTATGGTGCAAATTATGATTCAACAAATTTGTGCGTTAAAGAATGATCAATAAGTTTAAGCGCACCATAAAGTAAAGGATGTATGCTTGCATATTTAAGCATTCATGATTATGTATTCATACTGATTAATGTTTATTGAATCATGATTATGCATAGGATTGTTAAAGATTTAAGCATACATATTTATTATCTTAATACAAGTTTTGTTATCATCAAAATCATATGTAGTAATATGGACAATTACCCCCATTTTGATGATGATAAAACTTTGAGGACTTTTTATTAAACATTAGAAATTTTCTTTTAATCTCCCCCTAAATATCTAACTTATATAATTCTATGGGTTCAACCCTTTTATCCCTTTTTATCATTCTCCTAATTTTAATATGTTGTCTTACTAGTCTCTCTCCAAATTTTAATATGTTGTCTCACAAATCTCTCTCCTAATTTTAATATATCATCTCACAAGTCTCCCTCCTAATTTTAATATGTTGTCACACAAGTCTCTCACATTTCTCTTCCCTCTTTTGTCAAAATCAAAAAGATTTAGTTTAGGATATATAATCACATTTCTCTCCAATCTCTCTTTTAATTTTAGTATGTTGTCTAACAAGTCTCTCACATTTGTCTCCCCCTTAATTACATTTCTCTCCCCCTTTTTTGTGTTGAGCCCTAGAATATTGCTCTCTCACCTTTGTTATCTAGAGCTACATATATCAGCACATAATTTTCTCTCCCCCTGTCATTTATAGTTTAGTATACAATCTTTTCTTTCATTTAACAACATGAATTTATTTTAACGTAACAACCAGATTCATGTTGATTATAATTATAATATGTAAACATCTTTTAAGCATTTGTTCAATTAGGCATAATAAGTTTTCATCACTATAAGAGGCATAGTTATGGAGGGCAACAATCAAACATTGAACAACTAAACATGTATTGTCCATCAAAATCATACTTATGTGCTAAATTAAAATGAATGAATTCATGCAAATGTGATGATGATGCATGGTCATTTCACTATTGGGTTCTTAATTTACTATGCATCTTCTTTTATTTTATCAGCTAGTAGTCATTATTATCAAAGAGACAGTTGGGAGTAGTAATGGCAGAGTTAACAGGTTACTAGGGAAGTGGAGAAGCTCTCTTCATTTTCTTTTCTCACGTAGAGGAGTTAAAAAGGAGATGACCCATCAATGCACACCAAGGCGAACATGGCATCATCAAGTTCTTCTTCAAAGCTGATTCATGGTGAGGATAAGCATGCAGCTTTTAGGGTTATAAAGAGTTGTTTGATTCTTCAAGAAAAAATCAAGTAAATGAAGGTTGATCTATCTTCTGTTAGGGGTAGTTCTTATCATTTTACATGTCTCTTAACTAAGAATTCCATGACTTATATGAAGGCCATAGAGCGCAATAAATATTTGGAGATAAAGTTAGCCAAGGCTCACTAGACGGTTAAAGAATTGGAGGCAGTTGTTGATGTTTTGACTGACTAAATACTTTTACTTTCTTTTGTGTCTTTTACTAATCTGAACTTTTTATATGTAATATTATGACTCTTTATACTCGCATTAATAGTTTCTAATTTTGTGATCGTTTATAAAGTTTTAGGCTTGGCAATTTATGTTTTATGTTTCATAGGATCATTCTTATAGTGTTTTAAGCATCGGGTATGTGATTTTTAGCATAGTTTATTCATCGTTATCTAAAAGTGAGAATGCATGATCTTTTCGTGTTCTGTTTGGGTCTCTAGTATGAAGATCTTATTCTTGTTTGTGCTACTAATAAGACAATTACTTAAATTTGGTCCATAGAGCTTATGTGTCTTTTGGAAACTGGTTGCGACTTTTTGTATTATTTGTTTATGATATTTAGTTGGACAAACAATATATGAGGTTAAGATATGGACAAGGATGAAGCGAGATGTCAATGAGGGAAATAACCAAATTCACTTTTTGGAGGAAGAGGTGAAAGAGTTAAGGGAGTTAAAATATGGCAAGAAGGCGAATGCTTCTTCAGATCTTCTTTTGATTGACTGCTGTATAGCTTATGTAGAGATTATGAGTAGGATTGTAGTATTGGAAAAAGAGTTATCTGAGACTCAGGATAGAATTAAGGAGTTGTTAGCAGTTATTGAAGTTTTAAAGGAGTAAATGTTTTAATTTTCTTTTGCTAAATATTCTGAACTAAGTGAGTTCATATTATTATTAAGGACCCTATTTTAACTGGCTATGAATGTTGTCTTTTGTGTTTACTTTTCAATTTTGATTCTTTATATAAGATCAAGCCTATAAGCATTATTACAGAAGGAATGACTTGGAATGGAATTCCTATTCGAGATCTTAAACTGTGAAGTTTACTAAACAAGCTTGACCATGCCTTAAGACTATAATGATGTTATAGTTTTGATCATTTTAAGGTTTATTAAGGTTTTTAGAATGATTTATCTCAAAGCAATAAACTCTTTAATTCAAATCTAAGAGAGTTCATTCAGAAGCATCTAGAGTATATAGTATAATCTAGTTAGACAACTTATCTCTTTTGGCGCTTCCCTTCATGGATTTCTCGTTTGAGCTCATAAGCGTCATTACCAATCTTGACTAATTTTTCAACTTCTGCTATTTAGTCCTTGATGTCACATATGAAGATTTATATTGTATGGGTTATAGTTTTGATTTGTTCAATCATTTTCTTGCATCCGGAACTTGAACTTGTAGACTCATTTGCTTGGATTCTTGAACTGAGAAGAAGGTTTTGATTTTTCATTGATCTTTTTCTTTTATGCTCAGATCAAGCTTTCCTACATACACTTAAGATATTCTTGAACTCTTTCTGCATTAATAAGCTCAAATAGATGTGAACTTGTATTGCCAATATACCAGTGCAAAAACTCATTTTTAATCACAACAATATGTAGAGAAATAAGCTGATGAATTAAAGTAGTTTTTCATAAATAGATAGGATGAACATTCTCCTTTAATTAACACTGAGTTATTTGAACTAACACAGTTGTAAATGGTAGTTAACTTTATATACTAGATCAACCCCGCTTATTTCTACAATGATTTTGAGCATAATCATTCAATTTTGTTTTTTTACTCTTCTTTAGTCATTTCTCCTTTTAGGTATTCTTAATTTTAGATTATTTATTATCTTAAGAGTTTTAATTTATGTTTTTAAGAGTTTTTATTAGTCTTGGTATGAATTCTAACATCTTCCTATGTATATACATGAATGAACAGGATATGTGCAGATAATATAAATCTATGAAATTTTATTTCTATCAATGTACAATTAGTTATATGATCAAAATTTTAATAATAGCTTGTAATTTCTATTAATGTACAAATGAAATATGAGGATACAAAAAGTAAACTTTGACTTCTAAATAAGGATATACAAACAACTATTTAGACATAAATGAATAAAATTCAAAATAAATGCATGGAAATTTATTTCTATATGAGTAATTGGAGTTAATGAATGAATGTAAGATTTTTAAAATATAAGATCATTTCTATAGACATGTAAGTAGACAAAAGTAATTAATTAAATAACTGAGAATGAGTATTTATTAACAAAAGAATGGACTAAAAGAAATGTGTTAAAAAAATAAAATTCAGATAATGACACATTTAATTAAGGCATTCAAGTTTGAGTGTTATACCTGCACTTACCTTACCTTTTCTTTTTATTTTGAAGAAAATTGGTATTTCATCATGTCTTCATTTTATTTCTTTAAACTAAGTCTCCTTTGCTTTTCTTCTTCTTCAAGAGTTTACTTTCTCATTTTCTCGATTTTTTGAACTTAAGTTAGTCTCTATAATAATGCAAGTAGTGTGTGAGTGCTAAGTGTTTTACCTCTTATTAATTTATCTTTGGTTTGTCTAAAGATTTCTCATATTAACTCATAAGCCAAGACATCCTTGCAAACAGTGGGTAGAGAGCATATAGTGAGTTCTCAACACTTTCAGCTATGCTCTCGTTTCATCCTAGCTTATGTCAATATAGATAATTTTCTGTAGATGAAAATCATTTAGCCATAAGAAATGTTTCTAATCTCCATTCCATTATATCCAATTCAATCTATCAAAAATTTGGAAGAAGGGAGATGGACTACTCTTTGAAGAATAGAGAGGATGACATTGTTGGATAAGCCAAACGGATCACTAGAATTATTTATCTAGCCCACTCTGATACCACTTGTTGAGTCCCATAGTGTGGTTTACACCAAGAGGGGAGGGGTGAATAGAGTATATAAAAATTCATTGCTTAACCCCTGTTGGATACGCTTGTGTGTGGTGTGATGAAAAGTGAGTGATAACATAGTAAAGTGCATGAAAGATAAAACAAACAAGCAAACACAAGCACATAGACAACATGATTTTTATAGTGGTTCAAGAACCTTGTCCCTACATTCACTCTTCTAAGAGCATATACTCATTATGCCTTTGGTTCTACTATATCCAATATAATGGAAATACAAAAGTGCTCCCAACACTCTTCTGGATTCCAGCTCTAGAGGGCATAAACACTGTGCTCTTAGCACTCTTCTAGTTTTCACAAGCTCACTAAGAAACTCACCAGTTTAAAAAATCACTAGCAAACTTAATGGTTTTCTAGAGATCACCAACAACTCTCTAGTTTTCAAATTAACCTGAAAACTTATGTACTTTTATAGAGTGTTACACTAAAGCACAAGGGAAGATTTGAACTCTTTTATAGCTCTAATAACATATAAAGATCTTCCCAAAATGTAAACTTAATGGCCATATAGATATATAGGTTGAAGCTCATGAAAGATAGATAATGGTTTAAGCTCTTGGCAATGATTGGAAGGATTTGCATAAGGTTTAGTTCCTTTAAAAAGTATTCCTTCACCACCTTTGAATTATTTCACCTTTTCTCCTTAAACAGCTTCTTCATATTTTTGACCATTGGAGAAGATTGGTTCTGTTTGAATGTAGAACCTAGAGCAACATTGAATGAATAAGACTATTGAGATTTTTACAGTCATGCCTTTCTGATTTGTATCAAGCTATTGCATCATCATTTAGAGAGGAAGATGGGATATGTCAAAAGGTGTTCCTTGTTTAACTTTTCATAGCTTGAAAGCCTGCAGTGCCGCTTATTGCTAGAAATGGTGACTGAAGTAAGTCTACACAATGACAGCACAAGTGCAGATGCTATTTGGATGCAAGTCACATGAATCAATTTTCCTCTAACAAGTCACGGCCTCTCTCTGTCTGCATTTATCTATCATAAGTTGCATATGAATTCTCCCATTGGTTTGCCTCACTCTGTCTGCATTTGTTTGTCAAAAGTTGCAAACAAATTCTCTCATTTGTTTATCTATCATTCAATCTTTCGTGAGTGAAATTTGTTTATTATAAATAGCAAATGAACTCTGAATGGCGCAAAGGAAGTTGGACTGATCGATAGAGAAAACCTACTTTGTCTGCATGAATTCCTCTAGGAGATTTATCTATCAGTCAATAATTTGTGCATGTGCTTTGTCTATTATAAGTAATAGATGAGCTCTGGGTGGTGCAGATGAAGTTGAACTAGTAGATAGAAAAACTCTCCTTTGTTTATAAGAATAGACGAAGTGTGATGTTCTTCTTTTGTTCCACATTTATCTGTTAGAGGCGACAAATGAATGCTTCTTTATCTTGCTTGAGCAGATGAAGTGTAATAGTTATTGGATATAAGTAATAGACAAACTCTGCTCTGCTTTTTCTTGGATGAATTACTCTACACATTGCATGTAGGTTTGTCTATTATAAGTTGTAGATGAACATGCCTTTATCTATTGAAGTCCCTTTTTGCTCAAATAGTTACTTTGTCTTTGCAACTTCATCTATGCTCATTATGCAGCTTCTACTTCATTTTCTACTTTTTCTATTGCTTTGTCTATAGTAAGTAAAAGATGAATTTGATCTACAGATGAAGTGAAGTTCCTCATTTGATATGCATTCTTCAATCAGCAAGAGTTTATTTCTGTAACTTCTTTCTTTCTTCAGACTTGATTTGCTTATCTTGACTCAGCTGAAGTTGCACTCATTTGTCTGTTCATCTTGCTTTTTTGTCCTTAGATGAATCCATTCTTCTAACTTTGTTGGTCAAATAAATTTTTCTTCACTTTGTGCATGATTGTCAGGGTGGCAGTTCCTTCTTACTTCCTTTGTCTGAGTGTTTGATGGGGCTTCTTTTTCTTTCTTTGTCTCAGACTATTTTTGTTTGGTCAGGGTAAATAGTTTGAATTTCTCAAACTACTTTGTGTTCTTCTACCATGGCTTCATCTTCAATTGCTTCTATCTTGCATTTGTCTATGGAAGTTTTCTTTTTGAGGTTGATAGACAAGACAAGCTCATCTTAGTGCATTTTTGAAGCCTCGTTTTTCCCCAATGTAATGTGGAAGTCTTCTCTTTGACAATGCATCCTTTCTTTTTACTTGTCTTCAAAGCCTTTGCTTTCTTCTTCTTCTTTTTCTTCTTCCATGATCTTCATCAATTCAGCCCTTTTGGAACGTAGCAGAAAGTTGTGGCAATTTGTTGTAGATGATTATGATCCTGGACTTAGAACTTTTTTGCACTTGCTATGTTGTTAGCTTTCAAATATATTGTTAGAATGTATTTTATCCTCATGTGATTTAATCAAATTGTAGAATAAGGATAATATATAGTTTTATTTAAGTACATAATGTGAAAGCTTAATAGAGTATAGTGTGAATTATGATTCAACAAATTTCTGCATTAAAGAATGATTAATAAGTTTAAGTGCACCATAAAGTAAAGGATGTATGTTGCATATTTAAACATTCATAATTATGTATTCATACTGATTAATGTTTATTAAATCATGATTATGCATATGATTGTTAGAGATTTAAACATATATATTTCTTATCTTAATATAAGTTTTATTATCATCAAATCCATATATAGTAATATTGTCATTCTTCAATTTAGATTTCTTTTGGTTTCATTATGTGAGAGGTATTTCCCCACTAGCGGTGCATGGAATACCTCATCTACTCCACTCAAGTATGGTGGTAATGCCACTCGATATGCTGCCCTACCGATTTGCTCGATATGCCGCCCTACTAATTTGCTCTAGAATCTTATAAGAACTTACACATCTCGGGTTCAAACAGTTTTTCATGCCTAACCACACTACACAGTCCATCGGAGACACTTTAAAAATTAATTTGTCTCTGACTTGGAGATTCTACATCACACTCCCATCTATTAGCATATTTTATTTTGGCATTATTGAGCCATCCAATAATTTTCTTTTATCTAAACACTGGTATAATGTATCTATAGTCATCTGTGGGCTAACTAAAGCACTTATACCCATTTCATTCTAATACAGAGATGGCTTAAATTTCTGACCCTCAATTTGAGATTAGAAATTTGGACACACCATGCAAGTGCACTTTTTGTTGTGATAAATTCATGTAGATTTCTCAATAGAAATGATTATTTTTAACTGGTATAAAATAGGGAACTTTAATTATTGTTTTTGGTAAGCCTATTAGGAAGCCCATAATTGTATCCATTCTACTTGGCCTTGGGTGACATATTAAACACCCAGCCATAAACTTGACTTTATCATTTTTATACTATTGCACCATTACTATGATTTCAACCCATCACATACTTTTATACTTTCAAGGTGTACAGTACATGGTGAATAATCTGCTTCCTCGAGCACATTCTGTACTATTATAGTTTCCTTAGGAATCACCATTCGATTTCTACATCTCTGAATGTCATTAGCACAAAATCTCTAGTATGTATCATGATACTTCCAAGCTCCTTACTTAGGATATTACTGCATTAACCTTTTCAACACCTGAAAGGCTTCCTCACAACATTCAATCCACTCAAACTGGGTCCTTTTAGGAGTCAATCTATTTACAGGCGTAATAATCATCGAGAATCCTTCCACAAATTTCCAATAATATTAGTCCATCCCCAATGAACTCCTGACATTTGTTATATTACTTGACTTAGACCAGTTCAACATTGCCGTTATCCAAAAAATCACCTGATCTAGGAAGGTTATGCCATTCATCTAAAACTTGTGTTTCTAATTATGGTTCTTCTTTACTCAAGGAAAATAACACAATTTCATCAATGAACACAATCATAAATTCATAAACCCTATTCATGATATGCAAGAAATCTATGAAAGAATATATTCAATCAAGTGGTATTATTGAAACCTGCAATGCTCCTATGTTAAGTGTTGGTATAAATGTATGGCTTCGATGACAAACAAAACTTGATTAAAGATTATATACTAATGGTTGTTGTCAAGATTTTAGTATATAGAATCAAGTTGCAGGTCTTACAAAAAATGAGCATAGAAAACATGTTCTAAGTGTCTAGGCTTGGGCGAGTAAAGAAGCAAAAGACAAAGTGCTGTTATAGATAAAGCACTCAACTATTTCCATTTGTCTATTAAGATGGAAAATTATATCTAATGGATAAAAGGTAGTATGCATAGAGTAGATTTCATCTATCATAAGTAAGCCACAGTTAAGCTAATAGTTGTCTATTGATAACAAACAAAGTAGAGAAGTAAAGATCTTCTAGCAGAGCAGTGAAAGGTAGTATGGTAGAGCAAAGACTTCGTCCATCATAAGTGAGCCAATGACCATTTGCTGTGAACAGACAAAGCAAAGAAGTAAAGGTCATATGGCAGAGCAAAGACTTCGTTTATCATAAAGTGAGCTAATGATCATCTACTATGAACAAAAAAGGCAAAGAAGTAAAGGTCATATGGTAGAGCAAAGACTTCATCTATCATAAAGTGAGCCAATGATCTTCTAATGTGAATAGACAATGCAAAGAAGTAAGGGTCATATGGCAGAGTAAAGATTTTGTCTATCATAAAGTGAGCCAATTATCATCTGCTTGAGCAGATAAAGTGAAGAAGTAAAGGTCATATGGTAGAGCAAAGACTTCGCCTATCATAAGTGAGCCAATGATTGTCTATTATGAACAGACAAAGCTAAGAAGTAAAGGTCATATGGCAGAGCAAAGACTTCGTCTATTATAAAGTGAGCCAATGATTGTCTGCTATGAACAGACAAAGCAGAGAAGTGAAGACAACCCAAAAGATGAAGCAATGAAGGAAATTCATCTATTACTTATAACAGACAGCTCAACAGGTGAAGTGCTGAAGAAACAAGTCATCCAAGCTTCTAGAGTTCAACAGACAAACCACATGACAAAGCACTAGAAAGGATGATTCGTCTTTTACTTATGAAAGACAAACTAGAAGATGAAGGAACTTTGTCTTATGAACAACTGGACAGATAATTCATTTGTCAAAAATAAAAGATGAGCAATGGTTAGGCCGAATCATTGGTCTTCGCTTAGCATAATAACACCCTTTCCATATTGATGAAAAAGTCAGTCATTTCAGCAATACCTCGACCAAAGCTTATTAAGAAACTAAAAATTATCTTCTCCTAGGTCGGCGCTATAGGTATTTCAACATATGAGTATTAAATAGAAGTCAAAGAATTCAAAATATGCTAATCAGAATGGTATTCTGTCATTAATGGAGCTCACCTTCCGCCAACGACTGGAATTCATAGCTGTTATAAATAAAGCATCGTTGGAGCAGGAGGAAGCAACGAAGTATCAAGAAAATCATTCAAAAATTCTCTTGAGAGCATTTATTGATATGAGCTAAACCTTCTAATATTCTTCAAGAGTTAAGAGCCTTGTATTCAAACCTTTCTCAACTTTTTTTGAAGGCTCACAACCACTTATTAGGAAGATCATTTACTTCTGTATTCAATTTTCAGAAACCTTTCTTCTGCTTACTAAAAAAATACCTGTGCTTCAACTTTTGATATCCATTCTTTGTAAATTCCTTGAGCTAGTGGTTAAGACTAGACTCAAGAAGAGTTGTGACTGTCTGAGTGTAGACAAGAGCTATTTATTCACACCCCCTAGAGCTGAAATATAGAAGAGTGTTGGGAGCACTATGAATAAGCCCCCTAGAGCTAGAATCTAGAAGAGTATTAGGAACACTATGTTCATGCCCCCTAAAGCTGGAATCTAGAAGAGTGCTAGGAGCACTATTGTATTTCTACTATTGGGAATAGTGGAACCTAAGACACTAAGAGAAAAGTATTCTTGGAAGAGTGGAGTAGCATGTTTATTCAAATCATTATAAAAATTATTATGTTTTATTTATTTGAGCATTCATTGATTAAGTGATCGATTGCTAGAGGGATGATTAATTCTAAAAGGGGTTGATCAATAAATTTTAAGGACCCAATTCACCCATCCCTTCTTAGATTTTAGCCTAATCTACAGAACCAACATCAAGTTCTCTGTAACCAATACATAAGATCATGCTCACATCCTTCATTGTTCTTCTTTACAAATCACACTGGTATTCCATAGGGTATCACACTGGGGCAAATAAATCCCTCATTCATCAGATCTTGTGACTAAACATCTAACTCTTCTAGCTCCACTGGCAATTTCCAATACGGAGTTCTCCATATTAGTTCAATTCTAGGTTGAGGGTCAATACAAAATGGCACATTTTCTTCTAGATGAGACTTTAGTTACTCATGTCTCCTTCAGGGAAATCCTATACTATAGGTATTCTCTCTAATAATCAATGCTCTAAATGAGCGTCTATAGTAGACACCAAATATGCCTCACATCCTTTGTCACTGGGCTTAGAGCTCCCATAGCCGATATAAACTTCAACATCTCACCTTTAGGAAAACTCCTAAAGATGATCTCAAGTTTGTCCACCATTATCTAAGACTTGGTTGATTTTATAATCTATCTTGGCCTCATACTGGCCAGCCAATCCATACCTAGGATAATATCTAATCTTTTTAGACTCAACACAATTAAGTCAGCAGTTACTCTCAATGGTATGGAAACAAGATAATACATCTCAATAGCCATACTAATCATTCTCAAGGAGGTAGATACTTTCATTACATTTTGTATAAGGAATCAAGATAAGTTAGCATTATTCACAAAGACTATAATCATAAATGACCATATATATGTCATTCAATCATAAACAAGTGAATTACCTATGATCACATGTCTGTAGTGAATTACCTATGATCACATGTCTGTAGTTTGCACCCCTTGAGCATTAGCTACTAGTACAACTACTGTAATTTGAGGCCTTAGTTCTTCCTGCTGGCGCTCTAGGGTTAGATAGATTCCTCTGCCTCCACCTCTCATCAACAATCCACCACATTTAGGCTATATTGGCATCAAGGAGCCTTCATTTCCACCTTCACTTGGGAAAGAATGGTAGTCACACCTAATATCACTTGGTTCGCCACATAAGAAACATGAAACTGGCACCTCCTAAGCCCTATTCATGTAGTTTGTTCTGGCACTAGACCTATCCCTCTTATTTTTCCAAGGGTTTGTTTTGCCATCTATCCCCCCCCCCCTCCCCTAGCCTTTTTGATATCATAGGGCAT
>JAYJMB010065767.1:1232-13060 GCA_036873735.1 Pouteria campechiana
TTTTATTTTTTCTTCTTATTATTTATATTTTCAATCATTCACCATCTTTTTATTTAAGAAATTTATTTATTTTATTTTTATTAACTTTATTTTCAATTATTACTTATTTTCATCACATCATTTTTTTTCATTTTTCTCAATTTTTTTTTACCTCTTCTTACATCTATCCAAATGGTTAGGAGTGATGCAATATGGAGAGATTGATACAAACCAAATTGGCATATGATTGTGATTGTAACCCATTTTTTTGTTTTTATTTTTTCTTTTATATACACTACTTTCTTTGTCTTTTTTCGTGAATAGGGGCGTGTAAAAGAATTAGCCAGCCGCCAAGTTAGTGTTGAGACATGCATTTTCTCTTCCAATATGGATGTGCATCAGTTCTTGGAATTTTATATGGTTAGCCACATTTGCCCCATGTAGCAATTGTCTACCTAATACCCTTAATAGACCAACGCCTGCGGGAATATATGTCCAAAAGCAATAGTATATGAGTCCTTTCAACCTTCACCTACATTGAATTTAGACACGTCTATAGCGTCTAATGATTAAATATCAAAAATATCATAATAATTCTGACCATTCCTCACCACCAGTCTCATCATATCACTCCAACTTACTGAAAGGTGACTTCATCAAGAGGCTGACTCTTCTCCCACATCTCTCATCAAGTATCATGCTCAATGCTGTATTGACTTCCTTCTTCAATCCTTGTCAACTATCAATTACGTAGCAATTAGGGTGTATCAGAATCACTACACTGCAATGTAGTAAAATTGCACACTCGTTTTATACTACACACCTTATCCAAGCAAAGTATATAATTACTGCATCCTATATTATTTTCATTTTAATTATTATTCCTATCTCTAAGATTTTAATTATTTATCTACTTTTTCGAATACATATACTTAACTAGACTCTATCCATATTGCTATTTTATCTTTTCTATAATATACTTTTCATTCCACTAAACTCCCTTTGATACCCAACCCAACAAGCAATGTTTTCATCAATTCGCTTCCAATCACTAGAAA
Organism: Pouteria campechiana; assembly: GCA_036873735.1. Lineage (NCBI taxonomy): Eukaryota > Viridiplantae > Streptophyta > Magnoliopsida > Ericales > Sapotaceae > Pouteria > Pouteria campechiana. The sequence continues at coordinate 2,270 of JAYJMB010065767.1, forward strand.
ACCAGTCTGCAAGGTGTGCATTGTCGGATGCTTGCAAATTCCCAGCCGAATAGGTTAAGAGTGGCTGAATGTCCAGTTTCTTTTGGACTTTTGGACGTGCCCTATTTTTCAGCAAGTTCGATCTACTTTCAAGTGGCTGCTTCAGGTCGGCTGTTTCCAAGCCAAAAATCACTTTCAGAGGAGTCCAAGGCTGCTACGTTTCCCCCCAATAACGACATGTGACCAGACGAATAATGCAGAAGACATCGTGCTTGTCTGCACGAGAGTTGAAGCATCTGACAAATGAGGGCCTAGATTTCTGTTGTCCAAGGACAGATTTAATTTCACCAACACCACGTTTGCTTGGCTCAACTTCGACCACGTCTCTCCCCTCTACACGTGAACCACAGATTCCGCCGACGGTCCAAAACAGAAAGAAATGACTAACTTCATCCGCTGCAAAGCATGCAGAAAATTGAAAATACCGGTAGCAGTCATCTTTTCCAGCCTTTGTGGATTGGAGTTGGCCAGCCCTGTACCAATCGCTGACACATAGGCCAGATAGTAAAAGCAACCTTAAGCAGGGACATGCATGCAAAGAACCCAGTGATTCTTTTTCTACCTGCACATCGACACTTGCAAAAGCAATTAATATGCGAAGGTTTGGGCCACATATTGGCTTATATTCGAATTCGAACTCTATCTGCCCATAAATCATCTACCCGGTGGGCTTGTCGAATTCTGTAGATATTGGAATACGATTCGTCAGGTGTTCGAATTCTGTTCCATCAGGGATCTAACGAGAATGGGAATGTCTACCGGTGTCTGTTATCTACGATTCCTAGATGACCATGATTCCAAAGTTAGGCTTGATTTCAACTGCCCATCTACCTGAAGTGCTTCTAGATGACAAAATTTTTTTTTTTGCGAGCATTAAATCTTCAACAGAACCCAATCTCTCTTAAAGTCTTGCTCACCCAACTTTCATAAATTGAGTTCTCCTACTGCTGCAATGGATGGCCTCCAAAATTTCAGCCGATAAAAGAATTGCAGCAGTGGTCCACGCCCAGCTGTTGTGATTCCGAGAACTCCAGCAAGGGGGTTTGTCGATTTGGGATATTTCATCAGCACGTTCACAGCCAGGAGTAGAAGGAAGAACAGTGCCTTGTATTACTACAGATGATGAAAATAAACTTAAATTGCAACTGCCTTTAGCTATCCTAATAATTGTACTTTTTAAAATTATTATTATTTCTATTCACTTTATAACTAGCACCATTCCTTATATTCCTATCATCGTTTTCTTTTATTTTCATTTCATTCCTTTCACTTCCCGCCCTTTGGAAATTAAAACTTTTCCATCCCATATTTTTGAATCCTATATTTTTTCTCATGAAAAAATTCTACCAAAATTTTGCCACAGACATCATTCTCAATATTATTGACATCATTTTTCCTCTATTTTCTTTGGTTTCTTTTCTTTTTTTTATCAAACCAATCAGGCTATAAAGAAATGCATATGGTTAGGGAACAAAATGAAAAATTAGACATGCAGTGACATTGGGCAAACAGTTGGGTAATTTGGTTTGGAAAATAAAAATAAAAATTTTAACTTTCTGGAAAATTTCATTGTCTAAGAAATTAATTTGACATGTAATTATGATAACAGTTTTACTTTTTTCAATCGTTGTCAGTATTTTGACATGCTAGAAAGTGGGCGTATTGCATTATTGATCAGCTAGCGTGCGTGCTTAGCAAACATCTGCTTGGGTTGAGAATAAGAAGCACGTGTCAAAACAGAAAGATCTGCTGGGAATTCATCCCCTCTCATAGGTATGACAGGATTGCGTGGATGGGTTTGAAGGAGATTGAAGGGTCCCACTTAAACGGTGCACACCATATGTATGACAATTGTCCTGTGGCCAACTAATCATGCATGCATTTCAACTAAAAACCAAGACGAATTTGTCTGTTATCATGCCAATGGAGAGTCCTTGTCAAGACATAAATCTGGTCGACGTGGAATTTATACAGTGAGCTAATTAGGAAAGTTCCCTTTTTTTTACGCACCACAAAAAAACAAAAAAAGAGAGTTCACTCCCTTCCCCATTATCTGACTATTAGCCTCCTTCCCATTGAATAATCTTGTTAGGGAGATCTTGCAGAATTCGTCCTTCAACAACAAGAATTTCAACAGATCTGTAGAGAAATTCTGTATTTCAATCACCACAATCACGGCAAGCAAGCTATAATAAAGGAAGCAAAGGAAGAAGAAAAGTATGGTAAGGGTAAGAGGAAAAGTAAGAAGCCGAGCTGTTAATTCGTTTACTGGGCAAAAAGAAGAAAACAAAGCCCGTGGAAAGTAGGAATTCTCTTTTGACAATAGGTAGTTGGGACTAAGCTTCCTACTTTCACGGGGCTTGGAATTACTCGGACGAAAGACACATGTCACTCTAAAGTCATGGGAATCCAATAAAAATCCATGCTTGGCAAATACGCCACTTCAACGTAACTGCACTATAGAAAATAAACATAAAATGTAAAACAGCAGTTATAGCTTTTAAACTCTTAAAGGACGGATAACAGCAAGTAGCATGAGTGAGAGGAGGGAAGAAATAAATGTAAAAAAAAATTCAAAATAATTGAATATGATATTCCATGTCCAATCCATCCAAAAGACATCTAAATTTATTACAAGGTCCAAGATTAAAATGCCTCCCAAATCACCTCCCAGTGGGAATATAGCTCAAATGAGCCTGGAAGTGTTATTTTTCACAACACCCTGAAGGACTTGCATGGATTCACGATCCGGGACATGAAGCAAGTGGCAACCACAGATATTTACTGCCCTTGAATGAGGGGAGCCAAACATATAAAGCACTGGATAATAGAAATGAAGAAAAAGAAGCTGTGACCAGCCTCACTTTTCATGGCAGGTTTATGTTTACAGCAAACGTACCTGATTGATTAAGAAACTGGCCCTTGGTGTTGGACCCATCCAAGAGATTCGGCCACCCTCAGAGAGATGAAGCACAAGTAAATGGCAAGGAGTCCACCTCCCAAAACTTTGCCCAGCCTCATTTGTTTCCTAGGCAAGATCACAACCGCCCATAACAATCCAGCCACCAAAAACCCCATTGTCTGAAACAGAGATGGGTCCTTTGGGACCACATAAGTTGATGGATAGGCACGCCAAGCTGAGAAAACAAGGGACAAACCTAGGCCCACCAGTGTGTTGAAGATGGGTCCTGCATAGCATCCGGAGATGGCGATCTGAGCACCATCCGGCCCTCCATTCACTGCCATCACTGAATTGGCAATTAGATCGCCCAAGGAATTGCCCCAAGCTAGGACTGTGAGTCCTAAGAGTGCAGGGTTAATTCCACGTATGTAGCCCAATGAAACCAGCAATGCAACCAGCTCTTCAGCGATGATGTAAGTCCAAGTCACACTCATCACGAATCCACCTGCAAGCCATGGGAAGAGGAATGTCTTTGGTGGGCCACACCTATCAGTGGTCAAAAATGCTGCAGACCCAAAAACAATTCCAGCCATTCCACCAAACATGTAGATTGAAAGGCTAGCTTTCATGCCCATGTCCCCTCTCTTGGTGTTCCAAAGGGCTGCTAGCAGAAGTGGTGCCAGTGTCACTGAAATAACTGCAAATGGCTTGGACCATCTCTCCTCACACACCACAGGAATTGTCAGCCTCCTAGGAAGGTAAAGAGGTAGTTCAAGAAGGAAGAGAAACCTTTTGAAGTGGTATGAACAGGACGATGAATTTAGATTGAAACAGCCGATTTTTTGCTTATGGACATTGCTTTCAAGATCTTCATTTGGTGCTTCTTTGTCAATGCTGTCCAGCAGCGGTGCGTCCAGTGCGTTGAATTCAGCTGATGGGGGTGAGAGCGGGCGATTGTTTGATGAGACTGGATCCAAGAGGAAGAAGCCCGCTTCTCCATCTTTCTTCGTACGGAAATGCTGAGGGGAGCCACCATCTTCTCTCCTACAGAAATGTGCGGCGGAGACGATGAACACATACGCAAAATACAGGCATGTGAAGCTCATCGCAGCCCACAAATTGATCTTTCCCACAATCAGAATTGCTAGCAGAGAAGAAAGAACCAGTAGATAGAAGCAAACATCTCGGATGAAGCTGGGCTGGTCGATAGATATCTGATGGCGGCTGACCAAGATGCTGATAATGCCGACAAGCGCGCTGGAGAGGAAAAAAGCCCCGCCAAGGACGCTGTTGAGGCCCACGTCTCCTGAGCCTTCACCCATGAAGGAGACGATGCTGGCGAAAACGTCAGGTGCCCCATTTCCAAGAGAGAGGAGGGTGACTCCAGCTATGGTGGGAGAGAGGTTCAAGAGCTTTGAAAGCCTCTCTAGAGAAGAGCAGAAGTAGCAGGCAGCAGTGTTTCCAAGGAGATAGAAGAGCAAGATTAGCCATAGAATCAACACGGTGTAGCCAAGAATTGGACTTCGGCCACAGGCACAATAGAAGAGCTGGAGGTAGTTTATATAGCCATCCGACTGGCATCTCTGCTCCGACTGCACAAATGCACACTTGGATTCGCTGTCTTGATAATGGTCTAATCCCACGCACCCACTTTTGGAGTGGACAGACCGAGAAGCTTTCAAAGGAACGGATTCGGTAGGGTGTTTGAGGTTACGAGGATAGGATGGTTGGATCTTGGTTATGATGTAGAAAGAGAGGAGGAAGAGGAAGGCTATGTTGTAGAAGAGATTGGATTTCTTGGGCATCGATGGCGAGATCAGACCTGCCATTCAAGGAAGCCAAAAGGCATGGGAGTTTCAGACGGCTGTTAGAGAAGAAACGTTGAGGCTTTTGTTGCCATGGCGGTGGAAAATTTCGGAGTTTGATATATGGACTTTCATTTAATACACAGAGAAGGAAGGGATGTATGACTAAAAGCGAAGGAGAAGGGAAGCGAAAACAAGAATTGCTCTTGGAGAGAGACGGTGGGAGAGGGAGAGGCCAGTAGGAAAGCGTGTTGGCGACAAAAGTTCAGGTCACATCATCGACGAGAGAGCTTGTCAATCTGGTGTGCTTTTGTGGTTGGGTTGGGGCTCTTTCCTCGTACCATTTTTAACCATCGGTTAGTCTAGCATAATTACTAATTGGGTCAAAAAAGAAATAAAACTTCGAGTTATGAGTAACACTTGCGTGTGGTTAGCTATGATATGAGCTTGCCGAGCCCACAAATTGATCAATTCAAACAATGCGAACTCCCCAAATGAACCAAAATTGAGATGCAGATGATGTCTACTGCTATTTATATGGAAAACGCACTTTGCATCTGTGTCCTCATTATTTTAAATCCATTGCCACAGCAAAAACTAAACACGAGAAATCTTGTTATAGCAGGGAATGTTAATCTCTCTCTCTCTCTCTCTCTCTCTCTCTCTCTCTCTCTCTCTCTCTCTCTCTCTCTCTCTCTCTCTCTCCTCTATTGATTATAGGCTGAAAATAAAAATTGGAGGATGGAAAACTTGATCCAATGACCTAGGCATTACAGGAGGAGGGCCACAGATTCGTACTCTTATGTTTTTCATCCCTGGGGCCAATGGACCAGCCAAAAAAGTTCCGAGTGTAAGCTACCGTGTCTTTTGGCTTGCGTCTGAAAGATATAACCATAACCGTTATCCCAGCAATTCACACGTCTGCCCCTCTCTGCAGTGAAAGAGGGAAGAACAAGAAATATGGTGGAGGAGGTGGGTTTCCAAATTCTGTAAAGCTTGATAAATTAGAGTTGTTGCACCCGTAAATGGCCTTGTCCTAGTACTAATTACGGGTGTTTGATCTAAATCAATAAGCATGTCCTAAAACATCCAAAGAGCTGAATTGCATGCCAAGAAATCTCTTGGTGACATGAAATATAAAGGAGCAAGAATGAAACTCAGGCGGTGATTTGCTGGATGGAAAGGAAAGGGAAAAAAATGTCAACTATATAGAGACAGAATGCCACCCGCAAAGTAACTAAGAGTAAAATAAAATTAAAATATATAGAAAGTAATAATAAAAATAAATAATAATGAAAAATGATGTGATTTTCTTGAAAGTTACATGTTTCCAAGCATACCCTTAGAAGGTACCTTCAACTAGTTAGGCACACTGTTTACCATCCAACCAGTTCTACCGGCCACTTCAACCAGTTCAAACGGTTTTTTGTTTTTTGAAAAATTAAAATAATAATATAACACGATTTTGAAAAATCTAAAATATAAATATTAATCTAAATATATAGATCTTTTTAATAATAATATATTATTTTAATTCATCATTTTATTTTATTAGTAATATTAAAATGAAAAAATTTATTATTTGACCAAATTGGGCTACACGGACCGGTCAGAGTCAGACTTAGGCAGTTTTGATAACAATGGTATATCATTTACTTTTTAATTACCTACTACTATTTTTTTTCAATCATCTATCTTTTCTAATTTCATTTCTAATCCACATCATTATATTATTTTACCTTTGATCCAACTCACTTTCGTACATTTTACACCGCAATACACAACCTAACGCAGCTATCCAAACACACCCACAGAGATAGCCAGTCAAAGTCACGACGTGAGGGTTACAGCGAGATGTTTGTAAACCCACCAGCGACGGTGGGGCCCACCAATATTTCAAGATAAAACCGCCCGTTGAAAATTTCTGTATGTTATTTTTATTAGATTTTAAGGGTCAACCAAACCAAATGATTAGGTGATTCAGAAAAAGCAAAATTGCCGGTGAAGATATTTTTATGGCTGAAATTATTTGAAAATTCGGAGGGACCGTACCGCCCTATCCATACATAATCCAAGTTATTAAATGCGCATTTTATAATCTAAGCACTTTACAGGGATTTATTTTTATTTATCTTAAAGCTGTCCGTGGGACCCACTGTTCACTGAAGTTACGGCGTCGTCAACGCGGCCTCGGTGAAAAATCAGCTTGCGGGGAATTTACAGCGACAGTCTTCATGTGGATTTGCCTTTTGGCTGCACGAGAAAACATAGCCACTTGTTGAACATGTGGTGGTGGGTGGGTAGCCTTTCGGGATGATCGATTGCGCAAGCGCACGATATCCAACGCATGTGGCTCAAATTGCATCACCTACTGTCCCCCCTCAGATGGATGATGTTATTATTGATGGAAGAAAATGTAGAAACTAAAAATAAAATAGAGATCAAATAATGTAATAATTAGTAAAAATATAATCAATAGAAAGATAGACATTTGAGGATAATTATTGGAAATATGGGTAATTATGTAAAAAGTGGAGTTATTATACTAAGTATATGTCCAATCATACGGTGAAAAATAAATAGTCTTTGAAATTCTTGGAGAAGGAACTTTCTGGGAATTACCCAAATAGCCCCTGGCATGCCACATCCTTTATAAAAATATTATAAAATTATTACAAAATATGAGTGTCAATTGGATCATTCACTTAAGCATTATAACTTTGTTAAAATCTGTAAAACCATTATTATGTATATATTTAATTAAAAATTTAGAACACTTTAATAATTAAAATTTTCAATGAATTAATATTCACCATTAAATTATCAAATTTTATGGCAAAAGTGAGTATTTAACAAGGATGATCTTTGGATTCCTACCTAAGCAAATGATAAAAAAATTAATGAATAAATGAAACTCTATTTATAAGTACCAAGGTGGGTCTAAATTGTAAAATATTCTATGAAAGTAATATGAAAGAACTGTTTTCATGGAAGTAGTAAATCTTATGTTATATCTATCATCCAAATAGTTGAATTCATACTATTATAAAGTAAAAAACTAAATTATAAAATGACTACGCACATGAAAGTGGCTGCATCATGATTTTTGTAGTAAATATGTATTACAATTATTTATTTAATATAACACTTCTGAATAATTAGTTGCAATGATTTTGAGTGGTAAGAGAGTAAATAATATTTAAAATATTTTATAGAATTAGATGAAGCTGATATATAATACAAACCATGTTTACCCCAGGTTACAGAAGATGGGCATCCAGTCATTAGTTGCAAAACATTATATATATATATATATATATATGTATGAATGGACAAGTAATAATAATTTTTTTCACATATAAAAATGGAAAACACCATACCTTTTACAGTAAATGTTTAATTTTTCACTATTTTTAATAAGCATAGACCACTTAAATGTCTTATTTAAATGATTTTTATTAGAGATGAAGTAAAAATCTTATTGAAAGCATATAGCATGGTGGGATGCAACCAAAGTCAGATGTGGTCCCATCTTGCCCAAGAATTATGGTGATAGGCAATCCATGTTGGTGACGGACCATCCGGATGCTTTCTTTCATTAATTGGGTATAAATGCACTAGTACGATACGAACTGCCACTTGCGCAGCATGCATTGCAGCAGCCGTTCCTTTCGTTTTTGTATCATCTTTTCCAACATATCGATCACACCAAGAAAGAGAGATTCTACTCATCCAACGTTTCTTGCCATTTTGCTCGTTCTGTTCAAGGTTCACCAGCAGTGGAAAAGGAAGAAAATATCGTGTTTTGTTCTTTGGCGTGGAACAGAGAAATGAGGTTACTGCAAATCTCTACCTGTTTTTGGAATTTTTGGGGGGTTTTTTACATGCTAAAATCTTTCATAAACAATCCCCATGTCGACGTTTAACAGAAAATTGTTGCTATGTATTGCTAATTGATAAAATCCCATTTCCATTTGCAGCTTTTGTGCAGGCAAACAAATGAAGGGTCAAACAAATGAAGGGTTTCTTTAAAAAGATGCTGGGCCATTCAATTGATTCTTAACCAATTCAAGCTCCTAAGTAAATACATAGTAAAATCCCATCTCCACTGTCCTTTTACATACATGGGTGGTGCGATGGACGTATCACCAGCTATACCCCATGTCAGGCAACCTGCAGGACGGTGCAAGAAATTAGTGTTTCTGAGTCAACTCAATGTTCTCCTGGGTAGACTGGTGTCAACTTCAGGGCGCCAGCATTTCTCTGGATGGTTTGATTTGCCTTAATTATTTGATTTTAATGAAGTAATTAAATTAATTAATTGAAAAAATGAGGTTGGTCGTTAGTACAGTATACATTAATGCTTTATAAAGACAATTTCGAGGGTCGAATGTTGTGGTTGCACTTACAAAAATCACCACATGTTATGGAAATCGACACGCTTGCACTTACACGCTCACCTGGAAATCGTCGACGGTAGCTGGATCATGAAAGATATGGTTGTCAATAGTACACGTCACGCATGCAGGAAACCAGAGGTTTCTGCGTGTAGGTCCGAAAGCCCGAACGGCCCAACAGGGCCATTGCGTGTAAACACACAGGACAGGACACCTCGGCTATGGTGCTGCCTGTAGGCTGTTGGCACTTGGCGGTTGGGGTGTTGCGTGCGGTGATCGTTTGAGACTTTATATGAGCCATCTCTATCCTTATTTATATCCATCAAAGTTTGTCAAACTCGTACAATGCTTCCCAACGCTTGATAAAACTTGATTAGCCTAGCTAATTAAACTGCTAAAACCCATTAAACTCATTAGAGTCTATTAGCATTTGTTAAATTTTATTAAATATATTAAAAATAAATTATTAAGAGTAATTTTTAAATAAAATATTTTTTAAAACTATTAAAACTCATCGATGTTTGTTAAAGCCTGCCAACGTAGTTGTAAGAAACCCCGATGAACCCATTCAACCCCATTAAAACTGGTAAAAAATATATTAATTTTGTCTATAAAGTATTTAAAAAATAAAACCTAAAAAACTCAATAACTAAACCTATTAAATTTGAAAAACTCAACCACTAAACCTATTAAAATCTATCAAAGTTTGCTTGAGCTTGACTAACCCAAGTCATCAAAGTGGTCAAATTATGTCAATACCCGTCAAATTTGTTAATGTTTCCAAGATTATCAAGGTCAATATATGTTATTAGGTTTTGAAAAATTCAAATATATAATATTAAAATTTTTAAATATTTTTTATAAACATAAATTATTAATAAGTATAGTCGATAGAGATGAAAAGTTTAACCCTGTTTATGTGAGTATAATACATACAAAAAATAATTATTTGAATCATCATCTACTTCAATGAAGACAATATTATGATATTTATTATATTTAAATTATTATTTTTTGTAAAATTGATATGAAATATATTAAATGATATTGGCTATAAGTTTGACGGTCATGATTGTGACTTTCCATTCTAAGTATGTTGATATAAACTTGCGTGTACATGAATAAATTTAAAAAATTCCCATTACTTGTATGAACATTCGATGAGGCATGGGATAAAACTACGACGACGGATGGAATGGGGGATTTTAGCACGGAAGAAAACTGCCCCACGTGCGACCTGGGGTTTGGGATAACATGCTCCATTTTTTCAATTTGAATAAATGGAATAAACAGCGTATCCTTAATCAAAGCAAAGCAAATATTGCATCTATATCTCTTTTTTAATTATTATCTTTATTTTTTTAATAATTATTCTTACCATTTTAGCCTTATTTTTACATCTTTCTTCTACCATGATCTCGTTTATCGTGTTCTTCATCGTACTAATTACTTTTTAATGCATTGGACCGTCTCGTTTTCACAGCTCTCCGGGCAATTTCATCCAAAGATCCCATCGAGCAGCAGTGGAATGCGGCATCGAGTGGCGTGTCGATGCCCGTCGATTTACCGAGTTCCGTTGTATTACTTACAGAAGAAGTAACCTCACATGCTGCACAATAAATCTATTGGGTGTCTAATCGCATGCCAG
>JAYJMB010065778.1:0-25269 GCA_036873735.1 Pouteria campechiana
TGAGCCATCGAGAAGTCTTTGGCCAACCATCAAGTTTTTGGCATCATCGCCAGGGACTGATTGTGAACCATCTATTTTTTTGGCTCATCAGAGTCCTTGCATCCCTTTCAGAAATGTTATCCCTACTTCTAATTTTGGGATAAACATTGTTGCTTAGGATATTGTGAGCAAGTCTCAGATTTATATCAAGATTCTTAGGATTAAGACTTTTCACATTGTCCTCAATGGTTGTCTCAGTTAGCAGTGAAAATAGTTCTTTCCTGGGGTTGGCCACTCAAGTGACTGCATTTCAATCATGGGGAGATTTAACCATTCTTTGAGGCTTTCAAGGAACATGTTTATTTCCTTATCCCCAATCCAGGACTTCTTTGTCTCAGGATCATAGTTACAAAGAAGTATTTTTACCATTCTCGAATAACATTTATCTTTGCAACTCATGAAATCATTCCACCTTTAGAAACTTATCCAACTACATACTTTCATCTTTGTTTTTTTGAAGAAAAAAAATCAATAGCCTTTCCTCTCAATAGCTTCCTTTTGTTATACTTGCTCAAAAACTCATGATAGCTTTGTTCATCAATTCGAAAGGTTACCTTGAGAAGCTAGTTTCTATGAAACCTTAGTTTGTAAGGTGGCTGCATCTCTTCTGATTCTTCTTTGTCCCTTCTTCTATTGGATGTAGATGCTGAAGTCATCTCTGCATTCCTTGAATCTACTATCTCCATTAATCAAGGTTTTAAGGGTTTGATGTGGAGGAACTTATGAGGTTTTTGGCAATGAGATGAGTAGGGGAAAATGGTGCCAAGAAGATGAGGAGTGGAGAGGAAAACAGTGAGCATTTGTATTGCCTTCTTCTGAAAAGGGAATCTTTGTTGCCAATAGTGAATGTGAGAGGTGGGTCTAAGATGAAGTTAAAAGAAGGTTTTTATTGAGTACATCCTTGAGATCTTCAAATAAATTGAGTGGCTTCAAACAATCCTATAGACAAATTGATGAATTTATCTACTGGCAGATATGAGATGATGGAGTTTTTTAATTTGTTTTTGAATCTAAGATAAACATGATTGTATGAGGAGATAATATTGCTTTACTTATGATTAGGAGTCTTCAATTTTCAAAGATTTTAGTGATTAATCTCTTTATATACATAAACAAATCAATGAGGCATTTACAAGGGATTCTGAATGATATACTTTTAATTTTATAGGTAGCTTACTATATATGACATTCAAGATGATATGCTATCAATCAATTAATATTCAAAGCAAGTACAGATTTCTTGAAGATTTGAAAATTTACTTTAGGAAGTTACCTCATTTTCTTGAACTGATAAGATACTAAAAATTGCTTACTTCATTGTTTCAGCTCCTCTAGGTTCTCCTTAAATGCTTCTTCTGACTTCTCTTGTCACTGCAACTTCTGTATAGAGTCAAATTGCTTGGGTCCTCTGGACTTTTTTAGGTTTGTCACAAATAATTTCCTAGGCATTTTTAACAAGGCTACACATGGATATTTTATCAAGTTTAGTGGGAGACAAAAATTTTAAATTTTCAAAGTCTATAATAGAACAAAAATGCATGAAAATTTGCAACTAACTTGTCCCTAAGCAAGAATGTTGTGGAATGATTTGGCCATGAGAATCTCTTCACCAGTTAACTTTTGGTAGTTAAAATTAACTTGATACACTTGCTCTGATACCACTTATTGGTCCCATGTATATGAGTAGCTTAAGAGGGGAGGGGTGAATTGAGCATATAAAAATTATAGCCAAATAAAAATTAATGAGCTAAGGAGAAGTAGTGATGCAGCACATATGTAGTTTCCATATCGGCTGAATTAATCAATGTGACTACTTCACTTCCAAATTTAATTTCTTACCAATTCTTATTTCAGAGATGTAATTGTGTGTGTAGTGATGTGTGAACTATGATAATGAAAGAGTTATATGCAAGTTAAACAATCATGTAGACAAAACGCACAATAACTTTTATAGTAGTTTGGGAACCCTATCCCTACATCCACTCATCCAAGAGTACACACTCATTATGCCTTGGGTTCCACTATATCCTATATAATGAAAATACAAAATGCTCCCAGCACTCTTTTGGATTCCAGCTCTAGAAGGTATAAATAGTATTTTCAACACTCTTCTGGCTTTGCGAGCTCATTAAAAAACCCATTGGTTTCGAAGAACACCAGCAAACTTGTTGGTTTTCTAGAGCTCACTAATAAATCATACAATGTGGTTTTCTTAAGCTCACCATCAACTCACATGGCTTATTAATAGCACTCATTTTGCACCTTATATTGTCTCTTTTGCTAGGTTGATTTATACATATTTCGAGAACATATAAAATGATATCTCATTGAAGCACATTAGATATCAATACTCCAGGTATGTGATTAAGATAGAACTTTTAGTCTCATTATCTATCAGCTTAGTGGAGATTTATTATCTAGGAGGAAGCATAGTCGGATTGAGATATGTTACTTGATTAAACTTTGTTTTGATTTTTCTCTCAGCTTCTTCAACCTTCTTCGTTGACACCACACTACATTTATATTGCTTCAAAAATTTCTGCCCTTTGGAGATAGTTGACATTCTTTTGCATGTTGAAGCTCATTTTGATTTTTTCCATTGAAAAGTTGTCTTCTTAAGAAACTCACTTGTAGCTAGAATGCCTGTAGCACCATTCTTGAAGAAGATGTTTTTTTGGTTTTAGCAAATGTCAAATAAAGACTTTTTTGCTTGACTAACTCTTTCATTATTTTGGAAAGATGCCCATTAAGCCTTAAGAGGGGGACGTAGGCTCTAAAAGTTGCAACCTTTATTAGAATGTACAATATTTTCCTTTGAATTTCTTTCCATCTTCAGCTAAGCTCGATTTGTCTGGTCTGCTTAATAAAAACTTCTTCAAATAGGATTTTGATCGGAGAGTGTAGTTGGCGATGTCAGGTATAGGTGGCGTCTATTTTCATGATATGTCATATTTTATCTGAGAACTTTGTCTGATCATTTCTTGGATTTGTCTATTGTAAGTAATAGACAAAGTTGTTATGAGTAGATCCACATAATATACTACTTCATCTTTGTAATTCTATCAGAGACTATTGTAGTATTTTACTTTATCTTCTATTGTAAGTAACAGATGAATTGTAGAAGCGCAGATGATGTTCTCTTAGAAGACAAAGTTTCTTTCATCAGGCAAGGTAATTTTGTCTATTGCTTTGTCTATTGTAAGTAGTAGATGATCCTTATGTTGCGAACAAAGCTTTTTCATAGTAAGCGAGGTAACTTCCACCAGACAAAATCTTCTTTCCATCAGCTATAGTGGCTTTGTCTGTTATAAGTAGCAGATGATTCTTCTCAACAAACAAGGCTCCTTCCCTGATAGACAAAATGAGTTTGTCTGTTGTTTGTCTGTTGAAATCAACAGACAAAGTTGCAGGCCACAGATAGAGTCTTTCAAGTGGTTCATCTTTTGGTTTGTAAGTGATAGACGAAGTTGTGACATGCAGACGAATCCTTTTCTTAGTCATTCATATGATGGGTTTCTATTAGAAGTAACAGATGACTTGTAGAGGTATAGATGACTTGCTTATTCAGTGGTTGTCTGAGGGTTTGCCAATGGTAGACAACCCTTGCAGATGACGATGGTCGATAAGGTTGTTCTTTTCTAGCTATTGTGCTGCTCCTACTTCATCTTCTATATTTTGTGCAAAGATTGCAGATAGGTTCTTTGGCCTCTTCAGTTTTTAGATGATCTTTATATAAGAGACAAATGCTTGAGTAGGCTTCTTCATTTGTCTGAGTTTAGCTCCCTTTTATCTCTTACTTCTGCAAATTGAATTTGTCTATTTGTTGTGGACAAGTGTTGATTATACGTAGTTTTTCTTACTTATCCATAGAACAATTTGTCTGAATCTTCCTAAGGCAGATGCTATCTGGTACTGACTTTATCTGTCGGCAATTTGCTTGATCACTCATTGAGGCTTGAACTACATGGCTACAGATTTACTTGATGGCTTCTTTTCAAAGTTTTAGTGTCATTCTTTCTTATCATACTTGTCTTCTTTCGATCAGTGGATTGTTCTTGTTAATGCATTTGCTATGTACGCTGTCTACTCCATTTAAATTATTTTCCAGTATGTTCATATGTGTTTTTGCAATGCTTGGGAATACAACTGTTAATACCATAGATGCACTCATACGTTGTTGCTCATCATCAAAACTTGGTTGTCTATCATATGTACTATTTGATTCAACAAAATTGAATATTCATAATTTGGCACATCATTGCCCTAGAACATAGAGTTTAGCTCATAAATAAACTAATAGAAATTACAAGCATTATATTAATCATGATTGAGAAAAGAAAAAGAATTAAGAAAGAACTAAGAGTGATAAGAGAATGAATTTATCTTTATGTAGCAATCTCTTTCTCTTCATAGCAATCTTGCTTCATTATACCCTCTTTTCTTCAAAAGATTTTCTCTCGCTTGCTAAATCATATCCTCTCCTCTGTTTGCACTTAATTCCTTATTATTATAACCCAAATTAGAGTTAGGTTTGAGCCATTTGCATAAATAACCAAGAAGGTTCCTTTTGCAGGTTATGGGCACTATTGCACCCAACTTGCTACCTGTTGTTGTTCTTTAATTTTTAGCTTTCATTTTCAACACAGCTTTCCTCCATCCAAGCTTACTTGTTGTGCATTGCTTTCACAAGTGTGCATTATCTATTTTTATATGATTATATCACATGTAAACCACATCTTAAATATCCACGATGACCCATTGCTAATTGTGAAATTGAATGAAGAAATCAAATCGATTAAAGTGCAATTGGGTGCGTAGTTGAACAATTAAGAAGATCTTCACCATTGATTACACTAAATGTTTTCTTCTTGATAAATTGACTTGAATTCTTCACACATATGAATGTACCACATGACATATGACTTCTCCATTTTGAAAATATCATCATTCTCAAGATCTTGGGTCCGATTCAGCTACCAGTTAAACTGCCTTGCTCCAAAATAGCCTATTTAAGCTCAATTGACCAAAATTCTACCAAATTGTCCTGAAAGATAAAATAACTCTATTTAATGCAATATTTGATAAAATGTGAATATAAATCAATGAAATCATATCAATTAAGTACCAAAATATGAATTCTGGTATCTTAAATTATGAACTTATCAAATGCCCCAAAACTTAGCTTTTGATCATCCTTGAATAAAATAGTGATCATAACTCATGAGACATTTAGGATAATACCTCTCAAACCATCAAGAACATGCCAGATCGATCACATATTTACATATAACTGAAATCATTCAATATACTAGCAAAGTAACTTTATGAAACTCATGTTTCATCAATCCCTTTAGGAAATGAGAATGTGAGCGTGTGTGCTTTGTTAATCTCATGCTAAATGCATACTTTTCAATCAATAATATGTAATTTAGTGATTCTAATGATATCCACAAAATACCTATAGTCTTTCTTTTTATGATCCCTCTCCACTAATGTAGATAACTCTATCCACTTGGATCAATAGGTCTTTATTAAACTTATCCTAGGGCGTTGGGTTCAACTAACAAAAAAAAGGATAAGGATTTTATAAAGTACGAGATCATAAATGAATAAATATGAATGTTCAATCTCTTAACTTTTTATTTTCTTATTTTTTATATCGGCTATATTATTAGCACACCCCCAAACTTATTTTCTTTTGAGTTTATCGGGATGTGATGCCCCCTAATTGAATGATGAATCCTTACTGATGCCTTTCCTTTTGTCCTTTGTTTTCTTTCTTTTGGCATTCTCCTTTTTAATATATCCAAAATTCTCTTCTTTTGCTCTCTTGTACCTCTCTAACAACCATGTACATCAAATATGTCTCTTAATAGGTTCAGAATGATTTTTTAGGCTCAAAGGGTCTATATGATAAAGCTAAAGAAAGAATGAATGATGGTCTATTACATGCTTTACATACGTCATTCCTTCATTAGGGCTCGATGGACACAGTCATGATAGTGAGGTACTACGTTAGCTTGAAAGGCTCAAACTGATCAAAGAATGTCTAAATCATTTCCAAGTAAATATGTTATATCAAATTTTACCTTGAGGGATGATCAAATAAGTTCTAACATGCTCATATCAATCAAACTATATCATTTAATTCACAACATCATCATACACTTCGCATTATCATAATAAAAGGTGTTAAATAACAATTTCATGATGAAAGTGAAAGACTTATCAGAGAAATAATTAAATCACAAGGTAGGGCCTATCCTTCCTTCTAAATCATGTACAATGGGATTCAAAAATTGAGCATAGGTTAATGATCATCAAGAAAGAATCAATGAATCCAACTTATTCAAATGCACAAATTTAACACAATTGCTCGTGCATTTTCTTAGCTAAGTCATCAATAGTGAATCTCATGAAAAAGAATTATTCCTAAATTTGAAAATATATTCCTGAAAAATTAAAATAAAAATCCCCAAATAACCCCAAACTTGATCTAAACATTGTTCTCAATGTTAAAAAAATGCATAAGGGGGGAAAGAAACTTCCTTGTAGGGATGTATTCTTCTTTGATGGTGGATGAAAGTTACTTTTGATGGTAGAAAGAAACTTTTGATGGCCTCAAAAAGGGATTATCTAAGATCAAGAAAACCAAAAAAATTCAAAGTAAAAAGAGAAAATAAGACAAAACAAAAATAAACTAAAAATCCTAATAGAGAAGGGATGAAGTAGTTTTAATTTATAGTTTTTAGCTTGACTTTTCACCATTATCCATTTGCTTTAAATTTCTCACCTACTCTGTCACTTTTGAATCTAATGTAATGCATAAAAAAAATAGGGCCAATCCCCTTGATTTTCTCCCTTGTCCAACTAAATGAACACTTCCACTCTTGTAGTACTTGCAGTAGCTTGTCCTCTTGAACCTCATCAAGCAGAGATGAGATGATCACAAGCAGTGTTGATGACTCCCCAAGAATGCATATAGAAGATGAGATGGTGAAGGCTTAAGTTCAAGAGTTAGTGATTTCTTAAAGTGTTAAGAGATTAAGGCTTTCATTATATTAATGTGAAAGCAACTGTCACAAGCTCTTGGATACTTGATTGCATTAAAGACATTGAAGATTACCTCTTCTTCCTGTACCCTAAGTTTCAACTCACCCTTTTGTGTCAGTCCCTGACCTTCTATGATTTGCAGGGTGTATGGCAATGCTAGAATCCAAGTACAATGGGGAAAATATATGTGATGTGAAAGTGTAGAATATAAAATGAAGTGGAAGTATATGAACACAGACAATAAAAATACAAGGATTTATAGTGGTTTGGGACCCTTGGCACCTACTCCACTCTAACCTTGGGTTCTACTATATCATGTGGAATCACACTTAGTTTCCTAAGCTAACTAAGAACTCTAAAACCTGGTTTCCCAAGCTCACCAGAAACTCACACTATTGGTTTTCCTTAAGCTTACCAGCAACTCTTATAATGATAGTTTTTCACTGAGTTCACCACTAACTTATACAATCTAGTTTCTCAAGAGGTAAACAACAATTCTCCCTAGTTTTTAGAGCTAACTAGAAACTCTTTCAAATATAATCATGTATAAGGAATGCCTCTAATCTAGGCTAAGATGTACATATTTAAAACTCTAATATAAATGTTAAAGCATTAAAGCACATTATAATGATTCTAACTCCTTTGAGATGGAAATGATGTAGCCTTAAAACTCTTTGATCTTGGCAGCACCTTGGAGTGAATACACTTGAGAAACTTGGATGGGTTATCTATGTTTGAATTATGATTAGCACTTAGAACCCCTAAGCATCTCTTCTCTCTTCAATGGATTGTCTATTTATACAATCTAGAGAGACTTTGGAACATTTGGAAGAAGACCATTGTGAAATAGTTATTGCAGCTACGCTTGTATTTCCACCTGTTGGAGTGATAGACACAGTTGAGGTGATATGGCATGAGGTTGCCCTATTGGCTGCGACTGTCCAGTGAGAATGCAACTTCATGGAGTTCTGTAGGCAGTATCGCAAGCAGCTGGCATACCAACTTCACCCCTTTAGAACCTCTGAAGGCTTATAAAGTTCAAAAACTATCTTTTCCTTTATAAAATCTTAACCAAAACATCATTAACTTAATTTAAGTCATAAACAAGTTTTGTTAATCATCAAAACTAAACCCTTGGACTCAATATTCTTCCCATTTATTATGACAACAAAACTTGATGACTTGCACAAATAAAAATGGTGCTAATAAACTAAGTAAACTCTCCCTAAGTAACTTATACAATAAGCATATGGAAGTTTGTTTCGTTTCAACCCATTGTGTTAAGAATTTTCCACATTCAAAAATTTTCTTAAGTTTAGTTTCTCCTTCTTCTCACCTCTTTATATCATTTTTCCTCAAGTATACCAAGTCATAGCATTCTCCCCTTTTTTTGTCATAATCAAAAAGGTCTAGGGGGTGAGGGATTAACGTTAATCACAGGTATAAGAGACTAAATTGTTTTCTCTCCCAATAATGTATGATCATAAACTTCAATATACAATGCTCCCCCTATCATGCATAATATAACATCTTTATTTCTCATATTCAAACCAAGTTCATGTAGCTTGTGCATTTTTTAGTTTGGTCTAAGTAGTAGATGATTATCTTTAAGGATTTTCATGCACACCCATATGCAAGATGGTTTTCTTATGGGAGATAAAGGTATGAAGCTAGTATTATATGAAATGTAATGAGAGATAGGAAATGAAATACAATACCTTCACCTACCTAGCTTCCTCAAATAAATTAATGTTTCTGTTTGTCCATGGTTAAGGAGCTACTTCTCCTATTATGACTTTAGTTGGAAAGTAGTTATACATAAATGAATTTTTTTCTTGTTCTTTTACATTTTCATTTACATTTTTTTCTTCTTTTAAATTTTCATTTACATTTTTTCTTCTTATTCACATGTACAATGTTCTACTAATTTACAATCTTCTTTTTCTTCTTCTTTAGTAGATTCCTAATCTTCCTAGAGATGGTTTTTATGATGTCTACATCTTCTTCCTCCCTCTCACTACATAAAGAATCTACATTACCATGACCATACACTAACTTTATCTTCTTCCCTTTCTTCTCATTCATTAAAACTTCATGGGTCATTAGTGACCCCATCAGTTCTGCAACCAAGATTTTGTTCAAGTCTTTGGCCTCCTTAATAGCTATAACTTTGGGTATTCTATCCGTTAAAAGAGACCTTAAAATTATTTTAACCTATTGTGAACAAAAAAATCTCATGGCCTAATTGTGAGTCTCAAAAATCTAGAGAACATTTCATTAATTGACTCATTCCTAAACATTTAGAAACTTTCATACTCTTGGACAAGTAAATTAATCCTAGATTCCTTTACCTAGCTTGTCCTCTGATAAACTACTTGAAAATGGATCCAAATCTCTTTAGCAGTTTCACATGAGGATATCTACTCAAATGTCCAAGTTAGTCCATTAACTCTCCTCTTAAGTGGAGAGCACCACTCCTTCTACTATCTTCCACAACTTATAACTATTGGCAATCAAAAAATTCTTTATCTTCATTTTCCAATAGCTGTAATGCTCCCCATCAAAATTTGGAAGTCTAATGGTCGATTAACCCTCTTTGATTCCACCAAACTGTTTGTCATATGGGATTAGACTAAGATAGAGATCAAGCTATAATAATGATCACAAAAGGTCTGACTAGGATTAGAATACATATTTAAGACCTTAAACTATGAAGTTTCCCAAACAAGCTTGACATATGCCTTGGGATTGTAATGATATTAAAATGTTGAATCCTAATTTCAATGTCCTACTTTGATACTAATGTTGGACCCTAACATACTGTGATATGTAGGCTGTATGGAAATGTTGGAATCCAAGTACAATAGGGAAAACAAATGGGATGTGTAAGCGTAGAATATAAAATGCAGTGGAAGCACACAAACATCAAAAACAAAAGGAATTATAGTGTTTCTAGCCCCCCTTGGAACCTACGCCACTCTCTAAGATTTTCCCACCTTGGGTTCCACTATAACATGTGAAATCACATTTGGTTTCCCGAGCTAACTAAGAACTCTACAAGTTAGTTTTTGAGCTCACTAGAACTCACACTATCGGTTTTCCTTGAGCTTACCAATAAATCTTACAATGATGGTCTTCCAATGAGCTCACCACCAACTCATGCAATCTAGTTTCTCAAGAGTTAACTAGCAACTCTCCCTAGTTTTCAGAGCTAACTAGAAACTCTTACAAATACAATCATGTACAAGAGAATCCCTCTAATCTAGGCTAAGATGTACACACAGTTAAAGCTCTAATATAAATGTTCAAGCATTAAATCACATTACAATGATTTGAACTCCTTTAAGATGGAAATGATGTAGCCTTGAAGTTCTTTGATCTTGACAGCACCTTGGAGTAAATACACTTGGGAAACTTGGATGGTTTGTTTATGTTTGATTCGTGATTATCACTTAGTTTCCCCAAGCTTCTTGTTTATCTTCAATAGATTATTTATTTATACAATTTGGAGAGACTTTGGACCATTTGGAAGAAGACCATTATGAAATAGTCATTGTGGCACCACTAGGATTTTAGACTGTTGGAGCGGCAGGTGCTACGGCAGGAGGCTGTGCCCCAGGCAATAGGCAAGAGGCTACCCTATCGGCTCTAACTTTCCAGTGAGAAGGGAACTCCCTAGAGATTCGCAAGCGGTACCACAGGTGGCTGGCATACTATTTACGCCCTGTCAGAACCTCTGAAATTCCTCTAAAGTTCAAAAATTATCTGTTTCTTTACAAAATCTTAGCAAAAATATTATTAGATTAATTCAAGTCATAGACAAATTATGTTAACTATCAAAACCAAACCCTTGGACTTAACATTTTGGACATCTATCAGTGCTCGTTTAGTTGCTAAGAACGTTCTCCCTAATATTGTAGCGACATCTTTGTCTTCCTATATATCTAGCACCACAAAATCTATAGGAAATATGAAGTTATCAATCTTAACCACTACATCTTTAATGAAGCCCCTTGGATGCTTGATGGATCTTTTTGCTACACCTCTTACATAGAAAAATCAGCTTGTAAGTATAACTCTGACTGTCACACATCTTAGATTCTAAAGATAGCTTCTAAAAATTTCACTCATCATGGATTCTAAAGATAGTTTTTGAAAATTGCAACTCAAATTACACATAGAAATCAACTTCTAAAAAATAACTTCAAACTCTTGCAAGTCCTAGGCTCTGTGGTGCCCAACCTTTGTCAACGGTCCTCTTTGAAACAACATTGTGGGCACTACGGTGACTAGATTGTGTTGAAACTTTTATTCCTCTAAAGCCACTTTGAATTGCCTTTCAGACCTTCTGCATGTGCTTTTGACATATACTTTTGTCTGATTTGAATCCAGATAATGAACACTTCATTCACACTTTGATTTTAGACAATGCTTGAAAACTCTGAAGTACCTTATGAAGCTTGATCATGCGTATGAGTTCAGAGTAGCTTGCATGTCTTTGAAGCTTGAATTCTTCCTCTAAGCATGCCTCTGAAAACTTTCAGAACCTCTAAACTACTTCAGAAAGATGCTATGCCAAGGATCTATCCACAATCATCAACTTCCCAAAAACTTTAGAAGTTCTGAAGCTATTCCAAAAATACTTCAGAACATCTGAAGATTGAGCTGAAAAGTTCAAATCTCCATTTCAAAGGGTTTGAAGCATACTTTCAAGCATCTAAATCCCTTCAACAACAATTGAAATCACCTAAAGAACCTCTAAGTTTATTTTAGAAGCTTCGAAACTCTTGAGGAAGTTTTGGTATTTTAGCAATAACATTTTCTTCCAACATTGAAATCATGTTCTTAGTTTGTTGGTTAGATAATTAGAAGAGATACAACTTTCATGTTTACCACTTTCTGTAAGCAAGCCTCCATCTATGCCAAAAATGTCCTCTAAGTGATGCCTTCATCATATTCAACTCCCTTTTTATAGATTTTGATGCCTAAAATAAAAACTAACTCTGTTAAGTGTAATATTTAATCAGATGTGAATACAAAATAATGAAATCATGTCAATTGAGGATCCAAATAATGTGATTAGGTATTAAAATATGATAAATTATGAGCTCATCAAATACCCCCCCAAACATAGCTTTTGATCATTCTCAAGCAAAATAGTAGCCATAACTCATGAAATAATTAGGATAATCTCTCTCAAACAATCAAAAAGTTGCCAGATGAATGGCACATGTATATATAACTCAGAAATTATTCAAGATGCTTGCCAAGTAATCTCATGAAACTCATGCTTCATCAACCCTTTCATGAAGTTACAATGTGTGTGTGTGCTTTGTCAACTCATACTACATGAATGTTTTTCAACCAACAATGTGCAAATCAATGATTCTAATGATCTTTATAAAGCACCCTATAAGCTTGATTTTCATAATCCCTTTCAACTAATGAAGATAACTCTATCCACTTAGATCAATTTCTCTTTGTTAAGTTTGTAATGGGGCCTTGGGTTTGGCTTACAAAGAAAAAGAATAAAGATTCACATAGTAAGAGGTCATAAATGAATTACACATGTATGTTCACTTTCTTGACTTTTTATTTGTTCTTCTCTCTTTTTTTTATGGGTTGTATTACTACTACACCCCCAAACTTGTTTTCTTTTGATTTCATTGAGATATGATCTCCCCAATTGAAGGACAAAGTCTTTAAAATTCTTTGCTTTTTGTCCTTTTATTTTTCTTTTGAAATTCTTCTTTCAAATACCCCAAAACTCATCTTCTTTTGCTCTCTCATTCCTCTTTGCAACCATGTGTATAGAATATATCTATTAATAGGTCAAGCATTTTTTTTAAGCTAAAAGGGTCTAGATTATGAGGCTAAGGAAAGAAAAGTTGAATGGTGATCTTTCACATGATTTACATATGTCATTCTTTCATTAAGGCTCAACGAAGACACTAGTGACATGAATATAATAGGTTAGCTTGCAAGGCTCAAACTGATCAAAAAATGTCTAAGTCATTTCTAAGTAAATATATTATCTAGAATTTTTTCTTGAGGAATAATCAAACAAGTTCTACCATGCTTATCTCAACCAAAATATGCTACTGAATTCATAACATTATCAACTAATCCACATACACTTATAACATAAGGTGCTTAATAAAAATTTCATCATTCATGAAAAATAAGGACTTATCACAAGAACCATTATATCACAAAGTAGCTCCTATTCTTCCCTCCAAATCATGTGCAATGACAATAAAAAAATTGAGTATAGGTTACTAATCACCAAGAGAAAATTCATCAATCCAACTTTTTCAATTTCAACAATTTGGCAAAATTTCTCTTGGATTTCCTTTACTAAGTCATCAAAAAGTGAAATTAATCAAAAAAATTATACCTAAATTTAAAAAAATCCCAAAACTAAATAAAAATCCACCCCAAACTTAAACTAAACATTATCCTCAATGTGAAATAATGAAAGAAATTTAAGATCTAGGGTTTCCCTAAAGGAACTGCAATCTCGTCCTCTTCTTTGGAAATTGACTCGGCATGATCTTCATCCTTCACTCACAATCATACCAACTCACTTTGCCTTCATTCTTGTGCCTCATTTTCCTCTGAAATGGTATTGATGAAGCTTTGAACATTGAAGCTTGTTGGAATGAATGCACGCTCTTAAATCTTGAGTTCTTCAAATAGATCTTTATTGAACACACTCAAAAGATAACTTCTTCATCATTTAAACTTTCATTTATACTCTTTTAGCTATTAATTAATACTTCTAACAATTTTTAGACCATTGAAAATTATGTTTTCTACATTCAACATGCTTTAGAACTTCAAAGTTAAAGTTCAAAACTTCTGAAAGTTGATTGCTTATCAACATAATTTTCCTTATGAACATGATTTAAAACATTTTTAGTTAATTTCATAAGCTTTGAAGGTCAATTTCTTATTAGCTACCATTGTGGTTTATAACTTTAGAGTGTCTAAATCTTTCTTTAGACCTTCTTAACGTTAGCTCGGTTTGGACTTCTTAGCCAATGCAGTTAAAATCATCTGAAGTTAATCTCTCCCTTTGAAGTTACTCTAAATGCTAACATTTCCAATGGCTACTTTTCCCCTTCTGAAGCATGTTCAACAACTAAGCATCATCTGAAGAGGCTTCCTTGCTTCCAAATAAACTCTAATTTTTCTTTTTTATGTTTGAAGCGTGAAGTTCTTCTTTTGAGCATATTTTGAATTTGTTCTGAGGCTAACAAATGTAACTTTCAAATCATCTGATAGCTTCACTTTGAACTTCTAAATATTCCTATGAAGCCACGGAACATCCTTCTGCATCCTTGTTTCCTCACTTGGTTCTTTAGTGTCTAGACCATGCACTCGTCCTGCAATAGAAACATTATACCAAGAGTTTAGATAAAAATCTACCTTAAACATTAATGATTAACTACAAAAGATGAACTAGCCTAACCTAATGAACATGCAATCACTAAACTAATGCTAAGAAAACAAAGTAAGTTTAGAAACTCTGGTTGCCCCCCAAGAAGTGCTTTATTTAGAGTCACTGCCCCACTATGGCCTTCCAACTTTGAGTTAAATTTTGGCTTTTTTGTGTTCTAATTCTTTAATCATTGGAAAAGTATCAATCTCCTCAAGAAATACATTATTTAAATTCTAAGGCATTTTCTTCCATTCCAATTTTGGTGTTGTAACAATCGATAGTGCCAATTTGGGTTTAAAATGCTTGAACCCTTCCTTGGTCACATCTTCTTCATTGACTTCCTCTAACCATCCAAATTTGCTTTAAACTCATTAGCCTCTTCATCTTCCTCAATGTACTCTTCAATAGTCTAAACAAGCTCCAGTTTATCTTTTGTTTCTTCTTGCACAAATTTAGAGAAAACAAGTGAGCCTAACTTATCAAATTGAAAACAACCACTGGGATTTGTGGGAAAGTTAAAGAATTGAAACCAAAAAGTTGCATAATTTCATCAATTATAGACATCCTTAGTTTACTATTTAGAACATTAATTATTGTTTTTGTATTAGCCATGAATGGGCACCCCAAAAGAATAGGCACCTCTTTCTTTTGAATCACCTTCCTCTCCATATCTAATACAACAAAATCTACAAAAATAATTAGTTTATCAATCTGAACTAAAATATCCTCTACAATACCTCTGGGATTTTTAACTAATCAATCTGCAAGTTGTAGAGACATAGTAGTGGTTGTTTAGTGCAAACTAACTGCAATTGTGTGGCATCAAGTTTTATAATATAGTGATGAGAAAGTATCATCTCCACAAGGGTTAGATATTCTAATTGATCACTAGCTATTGTTGTAGATACTCCTAATTTTTTTTGGAAAATCAGTAGTATGAGTTTAGCTAAGTAATAGAATTACAAAGGATCTTAATGGGAAGAAATCAGGATAAAGAAGGTCTTGAGGATTGATTTCACTTATGCTTCAATCATGGTGCTCTTTGGTTTCATTCTTAACAAAGTGGAAGTTATAATATTTTTCAAAGCATTATTTTTAGCTATTACTTGCTCAATTGTAATAATGGTATTATTGCTACTTTTGAGCTTGGAATTTTCTTCCATGATTTTGGAGCATTCATTTGTAATTTTTTTTAGCTCCTTTTTAGTTTCTCTATACTTCTCTTTGAAAGTCATAAAATTTGAATATAATTATTCTAACATTTCTTCATGACTAGGAGTTTCATAATAAGAATTTACCTGTTCTTCTTAGATTTCCATGAAGCTGATTTTCGTATGAAGTTCATCTTGAATACTTTTGTTTGGAGACAGTTGGCTGATTGGAGCTTCAAGTTCTTCTTCTTCCTCACTCTTACTTTCATTTATTATATTCTTTAGCATCTTCCGTGCTGCTAAAGCTTTCTTTTTCTTTTGGAATTTTATGCTTGTTCTATTGTTGTTGTTAATGATGATGCTATTGTTCTTTTTATCAAAGTATGTATTATACCTTTTCTTTTGCTGATCATTTTATCTCTTGTCAAGCTCTGGATAATTAAACTTCATGTGTTCAGGTTTCCCACAATTATAACAGGTGATGGTTCTTTCTTTCTGACATTTCTTCCAAAATTATTCCTTGAACTATTTCCAAACTTTTTCTTCTTTAGCATAGATTTGAATATTCTTGTAATCATTATCATTTTCTCATCTTTATCTCCACTTATGGATGCATCAGTTTGGATTCATCATTCTCTAACTCATCTTTAAGAGCAATTGCTTTCTTGCCCTTTAGTTCTTCTATATTTTTCTACTTCATTAACACCTCATGAGTCATAAGAGAACCTATGAGCTCTTCTACATGGTGTTCAGATTCCTTGCTTCTTGGATTGCTGCCACTTTGGTCATCTATTGATTTAACAAAGATCTCATAATTTTCTTTACCATTATGGGCTTTGTATACTTCTCGCCTACATTTTTCAACCCATTTGTTATCTTTTGAAATCTTTCGAACATGTCGAAAATTGACTCTATCTCCTTCATGTTGAAAGCTTCATATTCCTACATAAGAAGATTTATCTTAGTTTCTCTTACTTGTTTTATACCTTCACGTGCAATGTCTAGTTTGTCCTAGATTTCCTTAACTATATTACAAGAGGATATCTTGTCAAATTCAGAGGATGTAAGAGCATAATAAAGGTAGCTCTTGCCTTGACATCTTTTTTAGCTACTAGAATGCCCTTAGTAGGGTATTTATCTTTAATATTTAGGACAATCAATCCATCTTTGATGGTTTTCGATAACTGATAATCTAAGGCAATCAAGAAATTTTTCATTCTCATCTTCCAGTATCCATAGTTTGTACCATTAAATAGTGGAGGTTATAAGTAGATTGACCTTCTGCAAAAGTGTTGTGTAAATAGCTAGCCATAGAGATCTCTTCAAAAGTTATATAAATAGAATAGTAAGGTATAACTGGTGAATCCTACTCTAATGCCAATTGTTGGTCCCATTCAGATGGTGGCTAAAGGGGGGGGGGGGTGGAATTGAGTCTTTAAAAATTTTGGCCAAATAATAATCAAAGTTCATGACTAAAGAAATTACTGATAAAATAATGCACTTAGACTAATAAGACCGATATTTTTATAGTGCTTTGGCCCTTCACTTGGGTTCCAACTCTACTTCTCTGAGTTACCCTTCTCTGATAAACTCAGGTTCCACTAACACCTTCTTTGATTAATAACCTTCTAATCAAACAAATACACCTGTTGGTTTCCAAGCTCACCAACTTCTACAAATACTTAGCAAGTATCTTACTTGCTTTCACTACACAGAGGCAAGTCCTTGACTTGCAGAAATATGCAAGAATAAATGTATACAAATATTAATGCTTCTAACAAGCTGATTTTGAATGAAGTTTAAAAGTAGTAAACATAAATAATATAGCAATAAAAGTAGTAGGATTCAATCTTCAGAAGTGGTTGAATGAATGACTTTAAATGTTTCTTTGAATGAACTGTAGTAGAGTCCGAATCATTAAAGAAAAGCCTTAAAGACTTAGTAAATGCTCTCTCTTACTTTTTAGTGTGGAACTCTTATCTTCTTTGATCTCACTTCTTTTATATTGAGGCCTCTAACTTTCTTTGTTGTGGTAGGTGAGAATCATTAAATATTGAAAAATATTTGAATTTATAACCATTGTACTTTCAGTAAGGTTTGGGAGTCTATGAACCAACATCAGATCTTTTGAACTTTTAAGTAATATGAATTTTTCGCATAGCTCACAAAAGTCTTTGTCTCTTTAGATGCACCAAAGAAGTGTTTCAAAGGCTTCAAAGTAGCATGATAAGAGGAACTTGCATTAGATGTATTAACGTGGACTTCAAAGTATTTAATTTGTGACTCTAAAGGAATTGACTCCAAAAATTAAAATGCTTTTCTGACTCCAAAATTCATTTCCTCTGACTCTGATGTATTTTCCGAAAGGTGTCCTGTTAACTCTAAAGGCTCTTGTCATTGTCTCTGAAGCACCTTATCGACTCCGATATTACTTGGCTCCTCTTCAAAGTGCCTGTCTTAACTATGAAGTTCATGAGCTCGTAACATCGAAGTTTTTGAGCTAGTGACTCTAAAGCAATTCAATTAACTCGAAAGTAATATCATCACTTTGAAGTTATTTTTCTATCTTTAAAGTGCTTCAGTGGGTTCGAAAATTCTTGTCTTAGTTCTGATACATTTTTGCTAAATTCAAAGCTTGTGTTCTCTAGTAGCTGTGAAATTCCTATGCTGGTGTGACTCTGAAGAATTTTCTTTTATTTTCAAAATACTTCATTGGGTCCAAACAGTTAACCTCTTGTTTCCGAAGTGCTTAAGCAACTTCGAAGGGATGAAATTGAAACCCAAAGTTAACTTCAAAGCTTCCTTGAAAATTTAAACTTTCTGTTTTCTTCTTTTAAGTATATTTGTATTTTATATACTTAGATTTCTTGAGCATTTACTTAATTTCTTCCTTTGATCATTATGAAGATTATTCTCAGGTTAAGTATTGAAAAATATTTCTGCAAAATGCTTTAGAATGAATTGTTAGTACCTTAATATTTTACTCATGTCTTTGCTCATCATAAAAACATGGTTGATTAAGAATGTTCATCATCAAAATAAAGCTTTCAACATTCTGCCCCTTTTTGATGATGACAAAACATTGAATGATGTACCATTCAAAACTTATCTAACAGTGAATTTAAAGACATGATTTTCAATGGCATTCTATTAATTCAGTGCATCTCTCCCTGAATGGGTGCACTATAGTTCGTACAAACTGATATACATTTTAGTTCATTTTCTCCCCCTTTTTTTCAGAATCAAAAAGGAGGAAAAAAATGAAGAGGACCAATACAAAACATAACTTTTCATGAAAAAAATTTATTAACATGATCAAAATTTCATACAAAAAGAATTCCTTATAGAAAGTATAGATTACAAGAGAAAAAAATGTACATCAAAGAGATAACAAAAAAAAATGTAGAGGCAATAGAATTAATAGATGGTTTGGGCTTTCTCTTATAGGTTTTAGAAAAGGGTTCATGTTTAGGTTGAAAGTTTGATGGTTTGGGAGAGGACTTGGGTCTTCTTGGTGGAGGAGGTGGAATAAAAAATGGATTCGTTAGGATTGTAGAAGGGGTTTCATTTGTATATGTAGTGGGTTTGCAATCAAGAACATAAATGAAATCAATATGCTCTCTAAATTATGGATCTAATAAATCATGAAAGAATACAAGACTCCCTTTAAAGATGGCTTTTGTATAGGCATTTATTCTGGCTATGTACTCTTGATGGTACATGGTGATTCTGGAAATAGGAGCCTTTTTGTGTTCCTTTGGAGGTGGAATCCTTGGCTTCCTCTTGGGTTTTGAGGAGAATGGCTGAGATGATGGTATAGAAGATGATGGTTTGGGTAGTAGTTTAGATTTTAGAATTGCAGGAGGTCTTCTGGGGGTTTTGGTTTTTATAAAAGGTGGTGGTGAAGTTTTTGGTTTTGGTAAAGGGGCTAGATGACACTGGATTTGCCACATCTTATGTTAGATAGAAGTATCAAATAGCTAAGGATATGGAAGAAGAAGATCATCAACAATGGCTTGGAGATTTATAGTTTTGTAGAATGAGAGTTCTTCCTCAGTGATAAGAAAGCATTGATGAGGACCTAAGGGAGAGGAAAATGTGTTATGAGTTTCTTTGAAGTTGGTAGTAAGTTAAGAAGTTTCTCAGAATAATTTTGAAGGATTAACTCTCTATCAGGAATTTTAATTTTATAGCCCTTAAGAGTGAATGGATGATTTGGAAGAGTGAATGGATGATTTGGAAGAAGTTGAATCCTATACAGAATGTTAGGATCCTCAAGTTCTAAGAATGGAAATTCTTGAGGAGTTAGAATGATGGATTGAGAGAGAAACATCCTAACAACTTCAGAGTTGATTTTTGACTTACTCTCAAACTCAGAAAATATCATCCTTATTAGATTTGAAACATGAAGAAGAATATCAAGATTATTAACAAGTGATCTTGGAGGAGACTATGGAGGAGTTTGGGGAGGAGTTTATGGAGAAGTGGGAGGTCTTCTCCATTCTAGATGAATTGAAGGTGAATTCCATTCTAGAGGAATTTCTTCGATCCATTTATAAATTACCTCTCTTGATCGAACTAGATCAAACCAAGTCCAGTCCAGCCATTTTGCTGGCCATGGGCGAAGAAAATGATTTGGATGGAGTGGAAGTATGAAGTATTTTCCATATTAGATAATATCTCTGGTGGGATTATTATATGATTTTGATGATAACAAAAGTTATTTTAAGATTGATTTATGCTAATGATACTTTTAGTATAGAAAACTTGAAATGTAGAAAGATATGATTAAAATATGTGTGCTCTATTGGAATATCATTTATGAAAGCATATACATCTTAATATAAGTTTAGAAGGGAAATCATATTGATCTATATTATTTTCAACATTGCTTATCATACCTTGGATCATATGTTAAAAGTGCCTTAAAGGGATATATTCTTGAGTGAAAAAGAATGAGTGCTTAAATAAGCTTATAGATATAAAATCATTATTTAAAATACATATCCATGCTTTTCAACTTATGCAAATTTCCTATGGATTTATAATAGAAAATTTAATGAAAAATATAATATATGATTTATCCATGTTCTACAACTTGTGAAAATCATGTGGGGATAAACATATTTTGAGAAGTGTGCTTCACAGAATATATTCTTTACATGGAACAGAAATTATGCTTAAATGATTTATCTATACTCTAACTTATGTATATTATGTGTGGATAAATATATTTTGATTTACAATAAAAAAGTACAAAAATTTCCAAATGCAGGTTCACTGCTATAGTACTTTTGCCACATGCTAGTCAAAGTGGAAGCAACATACAAAGTAGAATTGTCTATATCGATAGATGAAGTGGAATTACTATAGTGATATGCTATAATAATCTACTATAATAATCATTAGATGAAGTGGCAAACAAAGCAAAAGAATCAGATGAAGTAGCAGACAAATTGCTATAGTAACTCTATTACTATGCAACAGATAAAGCTTCAGGTCAGTTGACGATGTAATAGACAAAGCAGTGTGGTGCTATAGTACGCCGCTATAGTAATGCTGTTATAAGAACTCTGTTATAGTAATTGGTAGATAAAGCTAATTCATCTGCAACTTACTTCAGACAAAGTGTAGCTACAGTGTTCTACTACAGTAATGCTCTACAGTAACTTGCCGCAGTGAAAGTTTATTATTTTAAAATATCAAAAATTTAATACTCTACAGTAGCTGGGTTTTGTAATAATATTCTTCAAAGTAGTCCACAACCTTTCTAGATGGTAAAAATAGATAATCCATTGAAATAGAACAAAATGCTCAAGGGTTCTAAGTGCTAAACAAAAACTAAACAACAAGAACCAATTCAAATTTATAGGTGTAGGACTGCAGATATTTGCTCTAACCATTTGCCATATTTTGGAAAGTTTGAATTACAACAAAATATGCTTAAAGATTTCAATCTAAATACACTATTCGAAATCTCATACTAGCCAAAGAGACAATGAAAAGACAGTGGATGGAAGAAGAAGTTCAAAGAGCAAAACACATTTGTTTAGAAAAGAAGAAGCCCAACTTCTTCTGGAATCAACTATGGATAAAATAGGAGATGAAGAGAGTTTGTCTAGCTAGAAAGAGATTTTGTCTAATACTTTAGATAAATACATTAAAGCATCGGTCAAAGTAGAGCAGCTAAATCTATCATAATTTATTATCTTCTTTCCAAAATCGTGAATCAATTCAGAGCCGCAACATCTTTTTATTCGTCAATTGCCTGAACTAGCTATTCATCTTATCTATGTTAAGGTCAGCACTGCAGAATGGCTCTAAGCATATAAGAATTAATTAGAAGATGACATTTTCAAATGGGAGATTATTAGGATGGTCTTCTACATTTATTTCCTCCTCATCTACTTTTGTCTCTCCATTTAATGAAGACCATCTTCGTCCAACAGTCAAGTTTTCAAGAAAGCTATTTAAGGAGAAGAGATGAGATGATTCAAAGGTAATAAAGGAAGACATTTCAAATGAGCTTAACCTTATACAAATCTTTTCACCCATGGCCAAGAGCTTAAACCATCATCTATCTTTCATGAGCTTTATTTGCATATCTATATGGCCATTGTCTTTATATTTTAGGAAGATCCATTTGTATTACTAGAGTTGTAAAAGATTTCATCTTCCCCTATGCTTCAATGTAACACTTTGTAAAAATGTATAAGTTTTCTAGTTAATCTGAAAATCAAAGAGTTGGTGGTGATCTTTGAAAACCATCAATTTTTTTGGTGATCTTAGAAACTAGTGAGTTTCCGGGTGAACTCGTGAAACCAGAAGAGTACTGAGAATACTATGTTTATGCCCCCTGGAACTGGAATCCAAAAGAGTGCTAGAAACACTTTGTATTTCCATTATATGGGATAGTGGAACCCAAGGCACAATGAGTGTGTGCTCTTGGAAGAGTGGATGTAGGGATGAGGTTTCCGAATCACTATAAAAATTGTGTTATTTTTTTGTGTGCTTGTTTACTTGCTTTATCCTTTATGCACTTTAATATTCCATTACTTAGTTTACATTACACAACACATAAGCCTGAAAAGATGGAAAGTAATCTTGTAGGGGATAAGCAAGAAATTTTTATAAACCCAATTCACCCCTCCCCTCTTGGGTATAACTATCCAATAAAAACCAACAAGTGTATTAGGGCAGGCTACATAACTAATTATAGAGCTCCATATGGCTAAAAATACTACCATCCTTTATGTTCTACAAAGGATACTCCACCTCCCAACTTTCATATTATAATGGACCCGATTATGCACAATGGAAGAGGAGATTGAAAATACATCTTATGGCCAATAACTTTCAGCTATGGAAAATCATTTTCATTGGCATAAGTGAGGATGAAGTGAGATCACAACAAGAAAATGCCAAACCTATGAATGCCCTCCTATATGGTCTTTGCCCTACCATTTGCATCTTTGTTTTAACTTGTAAAAGTGCAAGAGAAATGTTGGACAGGTTACCGACAATTTATAAGGGGCAAATTGATTTGTAATCAAATGAAACTAATGTTGCTATTGAGATTGATTTGAGCCTAGGAAACCAAGTAGAAGAAAAGGAGGAGCAACCTCTAACAGATAAGGACTCATGGGTTGAGAGGAAGCAACCCAAAGAAGAAGAAGAAGAAATTGCTAAGCCTCAAACTCAAATTGAAGAAAAAAGGCTAAAGTAATTAAGAGATCCTCACAAGTTGAGGAGAAGTAATCTCTAGAAGAGATTGAGATTCAAAAAGAAGATTTAGCAAGTAGTGATGTAGAGAAAGAAAAGAATGAAGAAAGTCAAATTTGTGAAGGTAGACTGGCAACAAAAAGCAAAGATTTAGAGAAAGTCAGCAAAAAGAAAGAAGATGAAGAAAAGAAAATGTATCAAGCTCCAGCAAAGGATAAATGACTTCTTGATACTAGATGAAGAAGATATTTAAAGAAGCCAGAGACAAAGGAGAGGTAAGTACATGTATGGCAACTCAAACCCAAACTCCATTATATTCTTTTATTGTCCATACTTATTCCATTTACTCATTTGTTTCTAATATGATTTCATTTGTATATGAATAGAATGTTTACTTTTAGTTTAGAACATGCTAAATCAAATGAATTCATTATACAAAACTAGAACATAAATTGAAACAGAATTTAGAGACACCTAGGAAAAAGAAGACATTCATATAAGAAGCAAACATTTTAAGTTATGAATGATCCATTCAAAATAATGAAATGTATTATATTTTACTAAGTAGTCTAGATTCTTAAATGCATACTACTCTGGTAAAAAGGAATTACACTATTTAAGTTGCTAAATAAAGCTCACATCTATTTGATTTTCCTAATGAAAGAAAAAATGCAAGAATCTGTGAAGTGTATGCAGGAAAAGCTTGAAGTGAGAGCATGAAAGAAGATTATCTTTTCAATCTACAACTTCAAGCTAAAGAAAGAAAATCAAGTGCTGAAATGAAAAGTCAAGATTGGCATCATCATTTATGAGCTCAAATTGAGAAATTGAAAAAGGAAGTGACAAAAGAGATAAGTTTACCAAAATTGATATATATTTGATTGATAAGTACATTGAACATATACATTTCACTGCTATGCATTATTCATGTTCCTAAAATGTACATCTAACTACTTTGGATTTGAATGGATATGTATTCATTATTTCTAAACTAAATAATTCTAAAAAATTAAATAAACACAAAATAACTAATCCTTAATATCCAAATTTGACTTTCGATGTACCAGATTTTGCCTAAATACATCACCTTACATTGATAAAATTCTTTTGTGATCAAATCCTATGTTGAATACTGAAATATGACTCTTAGATGATTTGTTCAATTGATAAGGTGCATAAATTATGGTATGAATAGATTTGTAAAAGGATATATTGAACATATATAGACATACAAAAGGCTTATAAATTTCGAAAGATGACTGAATGAGTGTGGTTTGAGTGAGCATGAAAAGTAATATCTATTTTAGATAGCTCCACTCTATTCAAGTTTCATAATGAGATGTCTTACAAGTAGAAATAATGATGTTTCTTGCAAATCTAATCTTAGATGAATTAAAGAAGTATTTTTTATGAAGCACCCTTGGATCAAGCACTGAAATTTAATTACTTTTGAAGATCCAAAGTTTAGGCTAAAAGAAATCAGCATTCCTGAAGATATATCTAAAAAGTTGCTGATTTCTAAACATGTGAATTCCAGGAACATGAGAAAGCCTGAGAAATATTAAATTCACATGTATATCATATTAAGGTGTGCTATGTAAAGAGCTAAAAAATGTTAAGAACCTTTCTTTAGAGATTTAAAGCGCTTTTACTTCATTTTTTAATTTGTCAATGATAAGTAATAGACGAATTGTAGAGTTACAGACAAAATTCCTTTCTTACTGTTCACCACAAAAAGTAACTTTGTCTATTGATTTGTCTATTGTAAGTTATAAACTGTAAGGCTGATGGCCAAAAACTTGATGGCTTCCATCTGTCCCCGGCAACGGCGCCAAAAACTTGATGGTTGCCATAACTTGA
>JAYJMB010065789.1:0-10752 GCA_036873735.1 Pouteria campechiana
GTAGAATTCTATCTGGCCGATGACGCTGAAGGCCTCCGAGAGACCGGAGATGGTAAGCTGTGGGACCAACCACAGAGTGGACATGGAGGAAACCATGCCGCGAGCATCGAGCGTGGGGGACTGGAGTGCAACGTGCCTTCGGTGGCGTTCGACCACACCGGAAACAACCATGGCGACTATGGAGAGGAAAAGACCAATTCCTACCCTTTGAAGAAGCGTGATGCCGCCATCCTTGCCTGTCAGTCGTCGGGTTGCTGGGACAATGACGCGATCGTAGATGGGTATCCAGATAGTGAGGGCGAACATGGCGAAGATGGTGAATGAGGCGGCAGGGATTTTGAAGGAGGCATGACCAAGGCGGCGATCGGATTGAAGAGCTTGGACGACGACATAGGTGTTGTTTTGTACGATGACGATGTAGTATAGGACGCCTGCGCTCCATATGGGAATCACCCTCAGTAGGCATTTTAGCTCTTCTACGTGCTGAATACTGCAGAGTCTCCATGGATCGGCCGACGACCCGTCAGAGTTCATCTCATCCTCAACCGTCTTGATTGCTGCTTTATCTAGGAAACTGTTAATTATCACAGTTGGAAGGGGGTAATTAATGGCATGAAAGCGACAATTAATGTCGCATGGTGTTCAGGTTGAGATGCTAAAAATTATAAGACTACATTCCATTATATTTCCTAATTATTAATTGTTTAAACATGATTGCTAAGCTTGAGCTTAAATCTTAACTTAAAAATAATTAACTTAATTTAATTATAGCTTCATCAGTCCAAGCTGAAAGTAGTTACATATTCATTTATCATGCTGTTATAATGTCTCAATTCACGGTAAGAAATCCTCATATACCTTATAAATTGGGATCTTGTTCAATGTAAGTCAAGTTCCACTCAATCCTAACGCAATTTTATTTCTAACTTGAGTCAAGTTCAACTCTAACTAAAAAAAATTCTAAATTAAAATCCAGAAGATTTCCAAAGTGGGATTCATCCTGAGGGAAGATGCACTCCCATTAAATGAAGTGGACCAAGTGCTGGAGCTTTTAGTATTTTGCTTCATCCACCTAACTATCTCCTATTTGATAACCCCACTTGCCGCATCAATTAGCGGCAATTGTCAAATTTCAACTTACAAAATGGTTCAGCAACAAGGACTGATTCAATCACAGTTTGTTTAGCAAGCATTAACGTTTTCTTACGGACATTCGAGTGAACATTTAAACTGAGTTTTACAACGTACATCTAAATAACGCATAACATCTTTGATAGTCAAAGGATGAGTTGATGATATTTTTGTGTGAGAACCAGAAAATCTACAATAGCCATGGTTAATTTTCAACCACAAAGTTGCCCGTTTCACTTGGTCGAGTACTCATTCCTCCAATAATTTCAAAGGATTCTAAAATAGTTATGGATTACACAATTTAAATAATTTATTATCTTTTATTTACATGTTAAACATTTTTAAAAAAAATCTTATTCAACAACTTTGTATGTAAGTTAAAGAGGTTAATTAACACATCAGGACAGGATGTTGACTATTAATATTTTTAATTTTAGTTTTAATATTTTATTAATCATATTTTAATCAAATCTATAAATTCTGTGTAAGATATATTATTATATTTTTGATTAATTATATTCTTAACCAAATCTATAAATTAAGTGTACGATATATATCTAAAAATATGAAATAGCACACTCAAGGGGGCCAAATTAATTTTTTTAAAATATATTTTATTAAATTCTCTAAATTATTGGCTAATATAATTGGAGGATACCTTTTTTATTAATAAATTTAATTTAAATATAAGAAATCAAATTATTTAGATTTTATATAATAGACTTATAAGCCTTACAAATTTTTTTATGTTATATATAACCATGTTGCAAATACAACACCTGATCCTCTATGCAAATCTACCACGTAAATAACCCTGCCAGAAGATCCGTGTCTTCCTTGGAATCCATAAGATTTTTATTCAGTAAGATGGGTGGCTCTTATCAGAGCCACGAATCCCGACACGTGTCTTTTTATTGTAATTTTGTCCTAATCCCAGTCCTACTGTGAGGATCCAAAGAATGTGCTGTATATTCAACCAATGATGCCAGACGATACAAGAAATCCAAGACTATGGAGCTTCCACCAAAAACCCTGAGAATAGATTGAAATCTCTAACTCTAGTTTCTCTACGGCTTCTCCATGGATACTTAACCGAATAATTCTACATAATTGTCTTAATATTCTACATATCATCCCATTTCATATATTGAATATATATATATATATATTTGTACTTTTTCATTTCCACCAATAATGTGATTTTGGACTACTCCCACCCCTGTTATTGAAACCAAAACCAAACTACAACATAATCAACGGTGGTTAACGCAGCCTACCTGAACTGATGAGTGTGTGGAAGCTCGGAGTTGATAGAGCATTTAGGGAGGCGATTGAAAAGAGTGCGTTGTGGGCTATCCGGAAGCTTCAACCTGCGCTTCTTGATCGCAGCCGTTAAAACCTGAGCTATGCTGATAAAGGGGCTTCCTTCCGGCTTGATCTTGACGTAGATTCCCGAACCCACGAAGAAGAAAACACAGGACAGCATCATCAGAAATGCAGGAATTGCAAAGCCCCAAGCCCAGCTCACATTGCCTTGGACATAGATTATGACAGTCAGCGAAACCATCACGGCGAACGTGAAGGTGAAGAAATACCAATTGAAGAAGCTGTTGATGCCCCGCTTCCCAGATTCTGTCTCTGGATTGAATTGATCCGCTCCGAAGGCCAGATTGCATGGCCGAATTCCACCAGCACCCACCACTAGAAAGCCAAGGCCAAATAGCAAGAACCCCAGCTGCCAAGGAGATGGCCCAATGCATTCTGATCCAGAAGAACAGTGCGGAGGATGCAATCCGGCGATTGCCGCCGTTAGCATAACAAGCACCATGCCCTGCGCAGAAGAACACGCTACACGAACATCACCCATTGGCTAAAGATTCCAATTTCAGGCTATGAG
This sequence comes from Pouteria campechiana, assembly GCA_036873735.1. Taxonomy (NCBI): domain Eukaryota; kingdom Viridiplantae; phylum Streptophyta; class Magnoliopsida; order Ericales; family Sapotaceae; genus Pouteria; species Pouteria campechiana. Next base: position 3,029 of record JAYJMB010065789.1, read on the forward strand.
TTCAAGTTACATGTCTTTTGAACTGCCGCGAACTTAAAAAAGACTGGTAAATTATCAAAAGATGATAAGGGGTTGGTGAATAGCAATACCATAAAAGAGGCAACCGATGCAAATCCCAGCGTCTTGAAGCGGCCGAAGTAAGAATCCGAGAGGAAAGCCCCGAACAAGGTTGCCAAGTTTGTAGTTCCATTCCATATATTGATGAGTAGAGCAGCAGACACTCGTTTCATGTTGAAGACGGTGGTAAGGTAAACCATGAGGTTGGTAGTGGTACCAATAGTCCCAATCTTCTCAAATGTCTCATTTCCTGCAATTTTTCAGTAAATTCTTTTGAGAAATCAAGAAAGGCCTGCAAATTAATGTTCCTTGGATAAAGATAAATCGTTACCATCTTAATGAAAATAAAATAAAATAAAATACCGATGATATATGGCATGGCTTTCCAGCCTCTGTACTTCTTCTCGTCTTTGGCTGCCTCTAATTTCTCTAATTTCTCCATCTTGGTTCTCTACTCTTCTAAACTAACCCTTCCTGGTTTCCTTCTTATATATCTCCTGAGGGGACGAGACAATGCGCTATACGCAATTTTTTCTCTTTCTTTTTTTATTTTGCTTGCTTGCTTGTTTATCTTAAATACAGTGGTCATTTCAGCTCTAACTAAACCCAGTATATCAGCAGAGAAAAGGAGAGGTGGTCACTACACAATCCACTTTCTCGCGGTAAGGAAGGATGTCGATCAACGTCCCCATCACAGACGTCCATTTCATGTTCGGCCTGCCGATATGTGAAAAACCCATTTCATACTGATGGCAGTCCTTCCAAGAGTCCTGACAAAGAAGATTCCGCGTAAACGCGTTAGGACGCGGGTGGATGAATTATTCTGGTGTAAAAAATATACGAATTTATTTATGGCTGGAATTAGCTTAAAATAAGTCTTCCGAGAATTAAATTTCTATTTGAGGGAACATATAAGATTTATATGCCCATTTTATAGATAAGCCGCATGGTTATTTTTCTCCCTATTGAATTTTTTTTCCCTAAGCTATCTCCACAAATCCTGTGTAATATTTCATTCTCCTTAAAAAACACATTTCTCTTTCCATTTCATCGCACTAACCTTGTGAATGTGCCAAAGATGCTTAGGCAAGAACATGGACTATTACGTGCTCAGCCTTTAAATTATAATTTAAAATCTATTTATATCTTTAAATCCATTTGATCATAGATTAGAGTAATTAGTTTAATAGTTGAGCAAATATAAGTATATATAAATATAGATAAAGTTAAATCAATGTCTTGATGTTTTATTAGTTTGATTATATTTGACCTACATGGTTTTTTCTTTTAAATTGGGTTAATTGGGTTTTTTCTTTTAAATTGGGTTAATTGAGGGCATGTTTCATTTACTTGAAGCTTATTAGCTAATCACACAAAACAGCTGAAGCTGCTAAGCGAATAAAGTTAAATAAAAAAATATTTAATATAGTTGCAGTTAAAATAGAAAAATAACTAGACCATTATCATTAATTTATGGCTCTTAGGCTAAAAGGTTAAACGTTATTTAAAACAAAATAATTAAAATATTTTGATTAATTAAAACAATAAATTTAGCAAAGATAGCTTGCATTTTAACCCGAAAAAAAAAACACAGAGGAGATTTACAGCATTGCTTTCCAACCTCCGTACTGCTGCTCATCTTGGGGCATCTCCACCGTCCTGAATCCTAATTATGGGGATTCATTTCATGTTCGGTCATGCCGACTACAGAAAATAAGGTGTGTTAGTAACGAGGCGGATGAGTTATTCATGTAAAATACAACCATCATTTCTGGTTGGATTTAGGTTATCTTTTCTGCTTACGACACTTATTTGTTTAAATTAAGTCATCCTAAAAATTAAGATACATTTGAAGGAGAGCTTATTAAAGGGATTTATGAGTCCATTTAGGTAGGTAAGCGATAGCCGTTACTTTTCTATTTTAAAATTTTTTCTTTTTCTAGACTAGCCGTTACTTTTCTATTTTAAAATTTATTCTTTTTCTAGACTATCTTCACAAGTCTGTTATAATTCCTAAAACACTCAAGAATTCAATAAAAATAGATTTTTCCTTTTCGCTTATCCTATCATTTAAAGAGACGAAAATTTAACATTCTAAGTTTAATTACTAAAATACAGGCTGTGGGGGGCCATCTTCAGAAGGTGCCTGTGCCACTAACGATATGACCAGTTAAACATTAATGCGCGTGCTATCATATTAAAATTGCAATCAACCATGAATTGCTGCAATTTGATATTGGCGGCTAGAAAGGGCAGCTTGGCAGGTTTGACACGAAGTAATCGGAAAAAAATTATAATTTTAAAAACTTTTGTTGGAAACCTAAATAGTTGTTTAGGTAGTGCCCTGCTCTTCCGGTAACTCTAGATGAAGATCTTGGGCATTGGGAGTGGTCCGGGCATGGGCCCTCTGAAACTCAAGTCAATAAGAAACTTTACTAGAGGGTATGTGAAATAGAAAGAACTTTTATTTGAGGGTGTACATACCTGGTTCTTTTATAATAGTACTTAGGTTGATATATCGAGGCACTCATAAGGTATCTCATATAGAGAAGGATTATGTAGGTTATAAATTCCTATTTAGTAGTCTTTTTTATGGAACGATTCAAGTTCTAATTGGAGTCTTATAGAAATGATTGGACTAGGTCTCCCATCAGAGTAAGAATTTGATGTGGCGAGTTTGCTAGCTGTAGAATTTATCTCATATTACTGTTTCCTAACACTAGTCTCCCCATCAAGGAGACATGGTGGAACCTGTCTTTTCATTTTGCTTGATCTTTTATACATACTTTTATAGGTTCAATTTTCATACAATGAAGATATGCTTCTGATGTTTTTAATGCCTCTTATTTGGATGATACTTACACATGCTTCTACATGAATCATGCTTACACATGCTTCTACTTAAATAACACTTGTGCTCAGTCCATATTTCCTAATGTGCTTGGCTGCCAGATGTTTCCACATATAATGTAGTGCTTCCTAGTGCTTGGTCACTGCTATGTTTTATGGCCAAGAATTTTTCCTATTGGAGATTCAGGTTCATGTCTTCATATTTGTGTCCCGAAATCTCTTCTTATTGCAGATCAGGTGCGGTCTTCATATTTTGTTCCCCTAAATACTTTTCTATTGTAAGTTTAGGTTCTAATCTTTATATTTTGTGCCCTAAAATCCTTTCCTATTGCAAGTTCAGGATCCAGTCTTCATTCTTTGCATTCCAAAATCCCTTCATATTACAGGTTTTGGTTCTAGTCTTCTTGGTGATGCTGATGGGCTATACCTCTTATGGTCCCTTCTATAGGTTGAACCTCTTATGTTTTCTTTTCCTTGACAATATCAATAGATTGGGCCTCTTATGGTCCCTTTCATAGGTTAAACCTCTTATGTTCCCTTTTCTGTTATAGTGTTACTTCTGTCCTCCTAGAATGTATTATGAGACTATTGTAAAATGAAAGTTATTCTCTAGCGCTAATGCTAGTGACATAGATCTAGTGGATATGTAACTTCAATATGAAAAGTATATCAAAAGAAGGGAGAAATAAATATTCTTCATTAATTTGTAGCATGAAAGAAATAAATATAGGCTTCCTTGTCTTACTGATAGTTCATCCGAAGGTGCTTAGTTGTTCTACATCCTCAAAACATTACTGTCATTGAATTATTGTAGTCGATAAGCCTCTTGCTCAGGACCTTGTTGTTAAATTTGTTTAATATAGGTAGCTAGATCCAAACATTGCATAACATTGCATTTCATTTGCTTATGCTTGATTGGTAAACTATTATAAAAATTTTCAAAGAAAGTTATTGTATAATCAATATTTTTAATGAGTTTTTTAATTTTAGTTATTCAAATTTGGGTATAATAATCTCCATAGATTGATCCATTGAATAAGAACATTCATCTAATAATGATAATTTTGTGATAAAAGGAAAATGAGTTGTATAGAGCCTAGATAACTTGACTTATAAGTCATGATTGAGGTGATGAAAGTAGTGGACTACATGGGAGGTATCAAATAGTGGGTGTAGAGTGCAGGAGATTATTATTGCTTCTGCTAATGATGGTGATAGGTGGGAAAAAATTATTGATGCTTTTGGATGTTAGTGGCTCTAGGGTCCTCATCATAAAACAATGAATAGATAAATTGTTGGTCCAAAGTACTAGGCAAAATACCTAAGAGGGAAGGGACGAATTAGGTACTTAAAAACTTTTCGCTAAACCCCTTTAAGATTTAACTTCCCTCTAGCAAATAGTGTAATCAAATAACCAATGCATAAATAAGCAAGATATAAGAAATTTTTATAGTAGTTTGAGTCAACACTTTACTCCACTCTTCTGAGAACACTCTCCTCTTATTGTCTTGGGTTTTACTATCTCATATAATAAAAATACAGTAGTGCACCCTGCACTTTTCTAGATTCCAGCTCTAGGGGGCATAATCATAGTGCTCTCAACACTTTTCTGAATTCTAGCTCCAGGGGGTGTAAACTAGTGCTCACAACATTTTTTTGGATTTAAGCTCCAGGGGACGTAAATTAGTGCTCCCAGCGCTCTTCTAGATTTGCTCTAGGGGGTCTAACAATTTAGCTTTTGTCTATACTTAAACAATCATAGCTCTTCTTGAGCCCGGTCTTAACTACTAGCTGAAGACACTTACAAGATTGAGAAAATAAACGTTAATGCACTTATACAAGTACTTAAGAAAAAGCATAGGGGAAGAAATTTGAAACATACATGAAATGGTAAAGGCTCTTCCCAAATTGCAGTTGAGTGCATTTAATGGATGTTGAGGACAGTTTAAATGCAAGGCTCCGTTTTCTTGAATGTAGAAGGTTTCAGCTCAATAATCACTATCAAGAAGAAGATAAATATTCATTAGCTCTTTTCGAATTTTCTTCTTCTTCCTTCGTTCCACTATTATGGCATGAATGAAGTTGGTTAGATGAAGTTTGCCCTCATTTTGTAACTCTTTTTTGGTTGGACGAATCCTTATTCTTATTTGTTTGAGATAAATTATAGATGACAGAGAAATACTTAGTCAGTTCCACTTTGTCTTTAGCTTTGCTTAGCTTTATCTGAGACAACTTGTAAAATGCTTTTCGGATGAATCTTGGACAGACGAATGGTTTGCCTCTTCAACTTTTTCTTCAGCTTTGCATTTATCCGAGCCATCTGTCTATTTGGTTAGATAGATTGACATTTTGGAATATATTCTAATTTCCTATTTTTCTTAAATTCTCATTTTTTTGTCTATAAGATCTAATCCTTCTGCAACCTATTTTTGCATGCTAAGCTCTTGATAAATATTCATTAGTACTTAACTTAATCAAGTTTTGTTTATCATCAAAATAATGCATTCACACTAACAATCTCCCTCTTTTTGATGATGACAAAACTTGATTGAAATTATCTCATTATAAGAACAATTCTCCCCCTGAATAAATGAATATGTTATTAAGCATTTCATAGGTTCCCATTTTGCCTGATCTCCCCCTGACTAATTTATGATTGTTCATCATTTCATATGTGTTTTCTCCAGTGTACATGTATTCTCCCCCTGACTATTTTATGATCATGCAATTTATCATTATGCCAATATCTTCTATATTTTTCTTCAAGTTTGATCTAACATAATAAGTTCTTCTCTTCCTAAGATAATTTTATAGTGAATTTTTTCTCTCTCTTTTTGTCATAATAAAAAAGAAACATGCCATTCACATCAAGTATCAACCAACACACAATTAAAAATAAGCATTGCATTTCAGTACAAACAAAGGTACAATCAAAATGAAAAATAATTCATCTTGCATACTAAGTGCTGGACATGGGAGAGGAGGATGAAGAACTTTGTATCAAAGTGAGTGATACTAAGTTTCAAGGAGGGGAAGAGCTAGCGAGAAGATAAGGGAAGGGGATGACATTGAAGTTATTTGAGCTTCCTTTCCCCTTCTCCTCAAGTGCCCCAACCTTTGTTGAAGTTGGATGTAGGGGAAAACTGGCTTAGGTAAGAATAAAGATCATTTTGGTAAAGCTAGATGTTGAAGAGATATTTTTGACTTAAAAAATTGAAGGGAACATTGCCATGAACAGAAGCATCACTATCCCTCCAGGATAATTGAAAAAGCATCCTTCATTTCTTCAATTTTCACCACTTGCTTATCTTCCCTTTATGTTTTATTCCTAAATATCCTTTTTTGTGTTGCTTCATCGTCTCGGTGGGTATAGCAGAGGAGTGCTAGAGATGGGTTAATATAGATTTGGCATGGGAGTAATACTAGGCATTTGATATGATTTTACAAGAAAGAGGGAATAAGCCTTGCTGAAAATAGGGTGTGATTAGGTTTGCAATAATTGTAAATTGATTTTAGTAAGGAAGCGAGGTATGCACCTCCTCGAGAAATAGGTTTTAGACAATGTAGAATTGAACAGTGTGTAGGATTAATAATTTTGGATGAATGCTTTGTCCAGGACAAAGTGTTGCTTATTTGAGACAAAGTTGAAATTCATGTATCAAATTAAAAATAGATCAAAATAACACAACTTTAATCATAGAGGCATTAAGATTCTCATGCATTCACATTGGTCATGCCTATTTCTCTTCTAATATTGCAGAAAGTTTCTAATGATAATGGTTTAATAAAGATATATGCAAGTTGAACATTCATAGGTACTTATTCTAAGCATATATCATAATTTCCTATATGATCTTTAACAAAATGATGCCTAATCTCCATTTGTTTAGTTCTAGAGTGTAAGACTGGGTTCTTGGTCAAGCATATGGCACTAGTATTATTGCATCTAATGGGTATGTCTCTGTATTGTAGTTCATAATCTAGAAGTTGTTGTTTCATCCAAAATAATTGTGCACAACAACTTTCAGCCGCTATATATTTAGCTTATGCTGTAGAAAGAGCAACACTAGTTTGTTTCTTACGATACCATGAGATCAAGCTATGTCCTAGAAATTGACAAGTTCCACTAGTACTCATTCGGTCAACTTTGTATTTCCTAAAGTCTGCATCAGAATATCATATTAATTCAAAATTGGTTCCTTTGGGATAACACAGTCCTAATCTTGGTGTATCAACCAAGTACTTAAAAATTCTTTTTACTATAGTAAGTTGAGATTCTATAGGATTGGTTAGATGCAGTAAGTTAAAGAAAAGATCTAATCATACTACGATATAACTTTTGATCTACAGGTTTACCCTTTTTGTCCTTATCCAGCCTTGTTGATGCACTTATTAGAGTGCTTGTTGCCTTTACTTCTTGTATTTTGAACTTCTTTAGCATTTCTCTAGTGTATTTGGATTGACAAATGTAATTTCAATCATCTTTTTACTTAATTTGTAATCCAAGAAAGTACTTCAATTCCCCCATCATACTCATTCGAATTTAGCCTGCATAATCTTTAAGAAATCTTAGCAAAGAGTCTTATTAGTAGCATTAAATATTAAATCATCTACATAAATTTAAACTATTAAAATATCCATGCCAACATTCTTGATGAAACATGTAATGTCAAATTTCCTCTTTCGAATTGATGATAACTGAAGAATTTGCTCAGCCTTTTGTACTAAGTTCTTAGGGCATATCTTAATCCATATAATATTTTGGTGAGCTTGTATACATGATTAAGTTGATCATCACTTTCAAAGCCAAGAGGTTG
>JAYJMB010065789.1:10852-25268 GCA_036873735.1 Pouteria campechiana
TATCTTAATCCATATAATATTTTGGTGAGCTTGTATACATGATTAAGTTGATCATCACTTTCAAAGCCAAGAGGTTGGTTTACATAAACTTCCTCATTTAGATATAAATTTAAGAATACACTCTTTACATCCATCTAAAATAATTTAAAGTTCTTATAGGATGCAAACGTAAGTAGCATTCTAATGGCTTTTAATCTTCCTATAGGGGCATATGATTCCTCAAAGTCAATTTTCTCTTCTTAGGAATATCCCTTAGCAACTAGTCTTGCTTTATTTCCTACTACAAGTCCACTTTCATCCAGTTTGTTTCTAAATACCCATTTAGTTCCAATTAAATCAACATCTTCTAGTAATAGAACTAATTTCCACACTTTGTTCCTTTCATATTGGTTTAGCTTCTCTTATATTGCAATAATCCAATCTTTATCATGTAGAGCTTGATCAATGCTAGTGGGCTCAATTGTAGAAATGAATGCATAATGACCATGAATGTTCTACATGGATCTTCTTGTTCAAATGCCATCATAGACATTTCCTAAGATTTGATCTCTAGGATGGGCACTAATAAATCTTAAATCAATAGAAAGTTGATGGGGAAAATTACCTATACTTACCTCCTTCTCATTGTTTGGACTGTACATATCTTCATGTTTTTATTGATTTCCTTATAGAGTTCATTATAATCCATTGGTTTCTTTACCCAAGAATGTCCTATGAACTTTCTAATGTTTGAAAAATTTTCTCTTTCTTCCTTAATGTTCATACCCTTGGACTATTCAGCAAATTTTTGTGGGTTTTCATCATCTAAATGCTCACAACCAAGTCTCTTTTTATTTGTTTAACCCTTCATTCTTATAAACTTGGTAATCGATTCTACTAGGTTGGAGAATTTAGTCAGCATACTATTTAATATTTCTATCTCCTTTTTTAATTTTTCTACTTCTTTTTATAAAGATAGATTTCTCTTTGTCAGGATTGTATTTACTTTGATGGTTGCATCAAAGTGCCTCTTTTTTCGATTAAATTTTTGGCCAAGAGTTTCAAACTCATTGAAGAGAGAATTATATGATTTCTATAGCTCATCAAGCTTGTTACACTTATTGCAATTACTTGAGGAGTCTAAACTATAAGAATAGTAAGAATTTACCTCAATCTCCAGTTTTATTGTGCACTGCTCCTTAACAGAGATTTGGTTTGTTGTCTCATCCTTCATGTGAGCCATGCAACATATTTTTGCAAAATTGCCCATTTCACTGTCATCTTTTTCACTTGAGCTAGTGCCCGGGGATTTTTCTTCATTTGTGTACATTCCTCTAGCTTGATTTCTTGATGATCTCTTAAATTGCTTCTTTTCTTTTCTTTCATCTTTCTTATTCACGTTCACTTTTTCTTCATTGGGATACTCAAGAGACATGTGTACGACTCCTCTACATCTGTAATATGTGGGGAGATCTTTCTTTCTTTCATCCTTCTTCCTTTGTTGTCTAGGTTATCTCCTTGAGATGTTACCTTTGTTGCTTCTTGTAAACTTTCTAAAGTTTTCGACCATCATAGCCAAGTCATCTCTAGAGTGTGATGTAGATTCATTACTTCTCTCATTGGCTACTTTGAAAGCAATGGTTTTCTTCTACTTTATTGGTTCTTGTCTCTTCTTTTTGGTTAGCTTGTGTGACATCAGAGAGCTGCTAAGATCATCGAACTGAAGTGTGTTCAGACCCTTTGCTTCTTCTATTTTTATGATCTTCTGGTTTCAAGATTCTAGTAGTGCACTCAGGATCTTCATAACCTATTCAAAATTTAAAACTTCTCTTTCCAAACCTTTCAAGATGTTAATAATTTTAGAAAAGTGACCATACATCTTTGATATACTCTCTCCTTTTCTCATCTTAAAGTTTTCTAGTTTTTCTATCACTATATTCCTCTTGGTTCCTTTGACATGTGAGGATCCCTCATAAATAGATACTAACTTATCCCAAATGCTTTTTGTAAGAGAACACTCTATCAAACTTAGTGGAAGAAAAACCACAGAATAGTGAATTCATAGCTTTGGAATTACTCTGAACTGTAGTGGTCTCCTCTTTAGTCCATACACCTATTGCATTGGTTGGAAGAGTCACTCCTATTTCAATAGCCTTCCAAGAGTCCATATCGTTGACCATAATAAATTACTTCATCCTTAACTTTCAATAAGCGAGGTTGGTTCCATCAAATAGGGATGGCCGGGTAGACGATTGCGTCTCAGTGAATATTTTTGTAGAGGATGATGGGTTTTCCATTTAATCACTACAAGTATTTTGTAGCTTACTCTGATAGTACTTATTGGTCCCAAGTATTAGGCAAAATACCCAAGAGGGGAGGGGCAAATCAGGTACTTAAAAGCTTTTTGCTGAACTCCTTTAAGATTTAATGTCCCTCTAGCAAATAATATAATCAAATAACCAACACATAACTAAGCAAGACACAAGGAATTTTTATAGTAGTTTGATTCAACACTCTATTTTACGCTTCCAAGAACACTTTTCTCTTAGTGTCTTGGGTTCTACTATCTCATATAATGAAAATACATTAGTACAACTTGCACTCTTCTAGATTCTAGCTCTAAAGGGCATGATCATAGTGCTCCCAATAGTCTCCTAAATTGTAGTATTGGTTCCCATAGGATGACTTAAACCAAGAGGGGAGGGGTGCATTGAGTTTATAAAAATTTCTTGCTCAACCCTTGTAAGATTAATTTTTCTCTTTTTATACTTATGTGTTATGCAATAATAAATAATAAAGAAGTAGTTGCAAGGAAAGTAAATCAATCATATACAACTTATAAGTAATACGATCTTTATAATGGTTCGGGCAACCTCCCTACTCCACTCTTTTTGTGTTCTTGTGTACTATGCAACTATAAAATAAATAATAGAATAGTAAAATGCGAGAAAGTAACTCAATCAAGCATGCACATAAACAACATAATTTTTATAGTGGTTCGGACAACCTCCCTACTCCACTTTTCTAAGAGCACATACCTTATGCTTTGGGTTTCACTATATCTCATATAATGGAATACAATCTGGTTTTCCTAAGCTCACTAGAAACTCACTGATTTCAAAGCTCACCAATAAACTTAATGGTTTTCCTGAACTCACCACAAACTCACAATCTGATTTCTGAGCTCATCAGAAACTCACTGGTTTTGAAGATCACTAGCAAACCTAATGGTTTTTCTGGAGCTCACCAATAACTCATAAAATGTAGTTTTTTCAAGCTCACTACAAACTCACTAGTTTTGAAGATCCCTAGCAAACTTGATGGTTTTCTAGAGCTTATCATCAACTTTTTGATTTTCAAGTTAACCAAAAAACTTATACACTTTTATATTGTGTTTCATTGAAGTTTCAAGGAAGTCTTGATCTTATAACTGCTCCTTATAATGCAGAGGATCTTCCCATTATGTAATGAAGAAGATAACCTTTAAGATTCTGAAAGTTGAAGCTCTTGAATGGATATTAGAAGGTCCAAGCTCTTGGCCATGAGTGGAAGGATTTGTAAAAGATTTAAACTCTTTTTAAAAACTATTCCTTCACCTCTTCTTCTTCTTCTAATCATCCCACTATTTGCCTTAAGTATCTCTTCAAAAAAATTTGACCATTGGAGAAGAATGGGTTGCATTGGGTACATGAACAAGAGTAGCATTTAATGTAGAAAATCATTGTGATTTCTTTCATTGGCGTGCATTGCTTCTGATTTGTTTTGAGTTGTTGTAACACCGTTCTTTGATAGAGAAGAGAGAGAGAGAGAATCAACTGGTTGTAAAAATGTTCTTCTCATGATTTGACTTGTCACAACTAAAAACTCTGCAGCATCATTTATTGTCGAAAATGGTAACTGGATGATTCTGTTCATCAAAAGCATGAGCATAGATGCCATTTTGATGCTTTGGATTAATTACTAGTTACATAATGATTGAAATCGAATAAGGGCATGACTTTCAATTGTATATATTTGTTCGGGAATAATCTCGGATGAATTCTCTCTTTGGTTGATGCTCATCGGACGAAGTTTCTTCTCTTTGGCATTTATCCAAAATTTCTGCTTTAAGTCTTTGGATGAACTTCCTTTGTTCTACTTTGTCCCATTTACTCGAAGTAAGTTTCAGACAAACTCACTAAACTGTTACTTTGTCTAAAGCTTGTCTATGTCTTCTGCATTTATCTGAGGTATTAGTGGTTAGGATAGAGTTCATATTTACTTCTCAGTTTCTTTTAGTTGGACGGAGTCTTCTTAGTTAGGCAAAGCTTCCTTTACATTTGTCCAAATTCCTGGTGATGGTACTACTTTTTCTTAGTCTTGAATGAATTTAGTCTTGGTCATTCTAGATTATCTGAAGTTATATTCTTCAGATGATGTTTCTATTTCTTGACCTTGGCTTTGTCTTAAGCTTGTTTTTATTGTTGCTTTGCATTTTTCCATGAGGATTTTTCTCTAATTATTACAGACAAAGAAAGTTCTTTGCAACACATCTCGAACCCTTTGTTTTCTTCTTCCTCTTCTTCCATGATCTTTCTATTTTTAGTAGTTTGATCCATGTGAGATGTAGTAGATGATTGAGGCAGCTGATTGTGGTTCTACACTTAGAACTTTCTGCACTTGCTACATTGTTAGCCTTGAAATATATTTATCCTTATAAAATTTTCTCATGTTTTGGATCAATGATAATGAACATCTTTAGATAGGCACATAATATGATAACTCAGTAAGGCATAGGGCAAACATATGATTCAACATTCATATTTAAAGAGTGATAATTAAATTCATCATGAAGATCATATGATTCAATATTGAGGTAGTTGATTGTGTCATGAGTATATACTTGTGTAATTTACACTTTCATAAATACACATTCATTCCAAGCTTAGTTGTTCATAATTCAAGCTTGTATATCATAAATGTTTTCTTAGTATAAGTTTTGTTGTCATTATGTCATCAAAATTATACACAGTAATCCTAATTTCTAGCTTCAGGGGGTGTAAATTAGTGCTCCCAGTGCTCTTTTAAATTTCATTTCCAAGTGGCGTAAACTAGTGCTCCATGCACTCTTTTAGATTTACTCTAGGGGGTGAAACAATGTAGCTCTTATATACACTCAGACAATCACAACTTTTCTTGAGCCTGGTCTCAACTGCTAGCTCAAGACAATTACAAGATTGAGAATATAGAAGTTAATACACTTATATATAAGTACTTCGCAGAAAGCACATGGGAAGAAATTTGAAACTTAAATGCAACAGTAAAGGCTCTTCCCAAATTGCAGTTGAATGCCTTTAATGGTTGTTGAGGATGGTTTAAATGTAAGAATCAGTTCTCTTGAATGGAAGGTTTCACCTCAGTAATCACTCTTAAGAAGAAGATAAATATTCCTTAGCTCTTTTCGGATTTTCTTCTTTTTCCTTCGTTCCACCATTACTGTATTTATAACAGCTTTGAATTTTAGTTGTTGGTAGTAGGTGACCTCCATTAATTATAAAAGACTGTTCCGATTAGTTTTTTTAAATTCACCATCTTCTAATTAATTCCCAACAGTTGGAATGCTTGTAGTGTAGACCTTGAAGAAGATGATTTCTTGATTCTAGCAAGTATCGATTGAGGAGATGCTGCATAGCTGACAATTTTAGTGTTTTGGAAAGTATCTCATTAAATTCAAATGAAGTTCGATGATTAAATTTGATTAAGACTAATTTTGGATGAAGTTTCTTTCTAGTTGTATGTTGGACAAAGTTACTTTGTCTTCTAAGGTGTCTGAGGTTAGTTTCGGATGAATTACGATGGCACAGACAAATTGGTTTTGGACAAGGTATGATGGCATGGACGAAGTTGGTCAGACAAAGTTTGCCTTGAGTTTGTAACTCTTTTTGGTTAGATGAACTCCTTGTTCCTTATTTGTCTGAGACAAACTATAGATGATGGATGAATACTTAGTCAATTCCACTTCATCTTTAGCATTGCTTAGTGCAACAGCCCATGGCCACACTATTAAGGTATTGTTCACTTTGGACCATTGTAGTCCTCACAACTTTTCTTCTCTATGGTTGATGCCCATAAAACCCCCATAAAAGGCACCTCAACAGGTTTCCATAAAGTCCAACAATTTAAAGTTTAAGAAATTTCTCCCCCTTTTCGATGTGGGGCAGTTCATCCCTATCACCCTTCTCTTAGAAGCTTGCCAGGAGTCGCACCTTATCCAGGTCTTTCTAGCCCCGAGAATCACTCTTCGCCCTCATCAGCCATGGATGTTACACTTAGCTTTGTCCGAGACAACTTGTAAAATGCTTGTTGGATAAATCTTAGACAGATGAATGACTTGCCTCTTCAAATTTTTCTTAAGCTCTACATTTGTCTGAGTCATCTATCTATTTAGTCAGACTGATTGACGTCATGGAATATATTTTGATTCCCTATTTTTCTTGAATTCTCATTTTTCTGTTTGTAAGCTCTAATCCTTTTGGAACCTATTTTTGCATACTAAGCTCTTGATAAATATTCATTAGTACTTAACTTAATCAAGTTTTGTTTGTTATCAAAACTATGCATTCACATTAACATAAATTAAAGTAAAGGGGTAGGTGGAGAAGGCTACTACTGTTGTTATTATTGTCAGAAGGAGATTTCAACCTTTCTGCCTAAGGGTTTGAGATTGGTATTGTTTAAGTATGTGGTATTGCCTAGAGTTGGTTCCACTTTCTCTTCTCTAACTTCATAAGGTAACTTGCTATCACCATGCATAGAGAATTTGATTCATGTCGCTACAATGTTCATTGTGTGCTTGGAGAATTTGAGTTGAGTAGGCAAAACACGATTCAGAGTTGAACTATTAGTAGTTCGCTTGTACAAGGAGATGTAGTTTTAGGCCTTATGGAGATGGGGACTAGAGTCAATCCATTAGAGGGAACCTTTAAAGAATCAAATGATTTAGCTTACGCCTAAGCAGCTTGGAGAATGCTGGCCATGCAACCCTTATGAGCCTACCTCAAAAAACTATTTGGCCTCAACCCCAATGTTATCAGGTGATAATGCCTTGAGAGGCTAGCAATTAGACTACTAGGTAGGGTTCGAAGGGGGAACCTCTATAATGGATGGTAATGAAGTGAAGGAGTGGCAAAAATAGCAGTGGAAGCAGTTGAAGACACTCTCACTTAACATTGCCACCACCACGGATGACGTTGGCCTAGGGAGAGGAGACATGCCAAGCAACAATGTTATTTTTTCTGCTCTAATGAGATTGAGGGTTGTTTGATCTGTTGCCACCATCTTGGGGAGAGTGATTAATGAAAGGATACTCGATAGTGTTTGTTCCTATAACACCCCCGATCTTAGGGTGCTACCACATTACAATTTAGAGGAAACCTTTTGTAGAGTCTCCCCTTAAATTTTCTAATTTTTATACCTTTACAATCATTTCCACATAATCTCATACATTAATGAACCTCATTATACAAACTAAAATGCACCCACACATTGCCCAGTATTGCATGTCACATTGTGATGACAATTGGCAATATTAATACACACATTCCACTATCAGTACCATTATTTAATACATGTCTTATATAAATACATTTTGAAGCTTTTAAATTTACCACTTATATACATCTAATCAAAATTTAACATCCAAAATTATCAAGCCAACTTGAGGATCACAGCCTATTCCAATCATGAGCTCTAACCTCATGCTGGGCTCCGTCTTCTAGCCTGTCAACTAAAAATATAAATAAAAAGGGGTGAGTCTGGCAAATTTAGTTAGTAGGTAAGGCGGAAAACAATTATAATGAAACCATTAGAAAATCATAACAAATCTCATGCACATATAATCTCATGATAAGCTAAATGCCTGACACTATCCACATGCTCATGATGCACATATTGCAATGATCCAAGCTTATATTCAGCCTTACATCCCTATAGTTGGGATGCACATGCAATGATCCAAGCTTATATTCAACCTTACATCCCTATAGTCGGGATGTACATGCAATCATAATCTAGGCTTATACTCAACCTCATATCCCTATACTTGGGATGTACATGCAATCATAATCTAGGCTTGTACTCAGCCTCACATCTCTATACCCGGGATGTACATGCAATCATGCCCATACTTAATATTTCATATACTGCCTTATTACCAAGGCATCCTCATCTGCGTGCATAATTCATTATTGCATTATTACTAAGGCGAGTCTTTTCCTCCTCGCATTCTCATTCACATGCATTTCTCATTTTCGTACCATAACTATGACAAACTTCATCATCCATATGTTTTCATTTTGTTTCATAATGTGTGCCACATATCATTCCCCTTTTCAATGTGTGATTGGTTTATCCCAGCTACTAATGTTGTCGGATCCATACTAGCATTATCAATGCTTTTTATGATACCCTGCCTTTATTGCAACATATGGATTTCAGGTTTACTACTTACATCTACTAAGGGAATCGAGTGTACTCTTTGTTAAAAGGAATCATTGCTCATTTCTATAAATCATGTATTTAATAGATGTCACATCATTTTTATGCCATTAAAGGCATATCTAATCATGCCGCCAAAGGCATATCCACTCATGCCACCAAAGGCATATCCAATCCTGCCACCAAAGGCATATCCAATCATGCCACCAAAGGCATATCCACACCCCATGGGTGTTTGACCATGTCCATGTATATCAATGCCATTAAGCGAAGGCATTATCATATTTATATCATATTCTTGCCCCTCAAGCATTATCATAGCCACATCATGTCCATGTTGTCCTAGCACCCATATTATATCGCTCTAGCACTGTTATAGTCATATCAAATCTATGCCTTTTAAGCACTATTATGTCATTTTAGGTCTGATAAGTCTAGGCATGACCTTTATCATATTATTTCTATGCCACCTTGTATCAAGTACAAAAAGAGGAGGAAATAAAAAATGGAACAACATTACAAGATTTGTCATTTTTGGAATGAATCAAATAATTTTCATTTTTATTTGATTGTCCTCAATAGATTACACTTGGTGTGTATATCAGAAAATTGTATGTTCACATTCTAGACTACTAGTAGTCCTAATTACATCTCCACAATGAGAAAACCCTTGATTAAAAGAAAAACTACAATGCATCTTAGAAATCCAAAAATAAAATACACACTCTCTCTCAAGATAGATGTGTGTTGTCTTTAGGATCGCCGAGCACATTGCGATGACTTGATATTTAGGAGATCAAGTCAATGGGTGGATAGGATGATACGGTTCTAGATTGGGTTGTGAGACATTAGGTCAACTTAGAAAATGGGTGTTTTGATTTGATTGGTTTATCCCAGGTGAAATCAAGATTGGATGATTTCTGTTGTTTAGACTATAAGAAACCATAAAGACAGTAGATGTTTTGTGACCCAATTAGTATATCTTGGAAGGACTCAGGACCGGGTTAACTCTATTGTGTTTAGACCTGAAAGAGATTAGAAGAAAACAGGTGACCTAGGTTTGGTTCAGATTTCTCTCATTGCCCATGAGAAGCTTAAAAAGAGTGGCCAGGTTAACTGGGTTTAACTCAGCTCTCTCAATTACACATAGGAAGCTTAGGAAAAGTGGGACCAGTATGACTGAATTTGGTTTGGCTCTCTCAACTGCCCATGAGACATTTAGGAAAAGTGGGCCAGGTTAACTAGGTTTGGCTCGGCTCTCTCAATTGCCCATTAGAAGTTTAGAAAAAGTGGGACCAGGATGAATGAATTTGGCTCGACTCTCTCAATTACCGATGAGAAGCTTAGGAAGAGTGGGACTAGGATGACTGGATTTGGCTCGGCTCTCACAATTACCCATGAGAAACTTATAAAGAGTGGGCCAGATTAACTAGGTTTAGCTCGGCTCTCTCAATTACCCATGAGAAGCTTAAAAAAAGTAGGACCAGGATGACTAAATTTGACTATTTTGATAAATGGTATATGCTAAGGTTTGACTTAGTGATTCGGTGAGTCATGACTCAGTGACTCAGTCTTAGACTTAGGCTTTGGGATAAGTTGGTGAGTGGTATTTGCTAAGGTTTGACTAAGTGATTCATGGCTCAGTGACTCAGTCTTAGACTTAGGCTTTTGGATGAGTTGATGAGTGGTATTTTTCAATATTCCATGAAAAACTACAAACGGGCGATCTCTGACATTTATACTATGAGAAATCGAAGATTCAGGTTGCATGAATTAAGCCTAATTATACTTTAAGTTAATTAAGCCTAATCATGGTTAGCACTAATAACAGCAATTAGTGCTAAATAATAGTTTTTAAATTGATTTAAGATAATTAAATTCAAAAATAAAACACACACACTCTCTCAAAATAGATGTATGTTGTCTTTAGGATCTCTGAGCACATTGAGATGACTTGATATTTAGAAGATCGCCTCCAGTCAATGGGCAGATAGGATGACACGATTCTTGGTGAACATGACGTGAAACATCTCACCCTTCATCTTCAAGGAAAAGTAATACTAGTGCATCTTAGAGACTTCATTCTTCTATGAAATTGATTAAGCTCTTTTGTTGCTCTTTGCAGATCTTTGGTCATTTCTATAACTTATTCTCGTTCTTCTCTCAAGATTAATCTTGATGGTAAGCTCACTCACTTTCGAATTTCTACTAGGTGGCGGCTTCGCCGTCAAAACCCCACATGACTTTGACAAGAGTGTTCCTCACTCCTTCATTATGGTGCCGACCGGCCTGACACTTGCCATTTACAAGAGGGATGTGACTCTGATTTTCCCCTCGCCCTGAGCTATGTCGACAACTTCTAGAATAGTTCCAACAGCATTGAAGGCTGCCTAGCAGCTCCAGAAGTGGCTTCTATTGACTCAACTTTCAACATTGAGGTTAAAAAGAAGCACAAGAAAAATAGGAGATAGAGGAGAAAAATTATTTCCCCTCATGCTCCTAGGATCATTAGAGATGACTTTGTTCGCAATACCATCCCAAACTCCCTGAAGATTGGGAGTACTTAGGTCTCTACTCTCCTGAAATAGAAGAAGGTTATAGCTGTTGACCTCGCCAATGCAATCAAGGGGAGACAGACACGAGCTCCCTTCAATCCCAAACCTACTAGCCCCTTTACAAGGAATGCACAGAGCAAAGCTTCCAAGGGTTATGTTCAACCTGCCAATGGAACTAGAAGAAGGATGATGAAGAAAGGAAAGTCTAAGAAGAGGTCAACCTGCAGGTTGACCATTTAAGAAAAGAAGGAAGGATGAAAGTTGCCATCCGAGAAGCACACTGCAATAGTAAGAAGACCATCTCCATCCTAGGATAAATACTGAGAAAGTAATATGTTCTTTGCTTTAGCCAATCTCTCCTGTTCTTAGAGAAGAGAGATTGACAGAATAGGCACCTTACAGATGCCAAGGAAGGCATTGAAGGTAGTAAAGAGAGAAAGAAGGGCCGATTCTGGTAGCCCAAGGAAAAGGGACCAGAAGAAGAGGAAAGTGCAGCCTGTTAGTGTCTGCGCCACTTTGGTCGATGGGGACCTGTCATTGGCATCGCCTAGCCTACCTCATCAGGGAATCATCACGAGATCAATGGCTAGATCTATGGTGCTTCCCCCATTATTTCACTCTCTATCGGAATATGCTGGGAGAGAAGATCAAGTGTTTACATCTCTTCGCCAATTGATGCACAAACATCAATTTATCCCGACAGTCATGTCTTACATGGCTGAGGGAAATGTAGCTCCTACTTCCATAGAAGAGATAATGCGACAATTGGAACTGCTTGAGACTGAAAATCAGCGGTTAAGAGAGGCATATGCATAATAGAATGCTGGCCAAACCTCCAATCCTGGCTAACCATCCAAAGTTGCACGTCCTCTCAACCTTCCCTCCATGGGAACGGTTATGCCACCAGGACCGTTAATCTTTAACCCACCAAGAGAAGATCCCCTAGGACCGGATGCCTCACCCCTCACCTCTCCAGTTGCTTCACCTTGGCGATCGCCCAATATTAATGTTCGTGCACATCCATTTGGTGCGAACTTTCCACCATAAACGTTCGACACAAATGCGCATGCATAACCATATCAAATGAACCCGAATCCCATGGCACACTTTAATGAGGTGACTAATGACTAGATGGTCTAACAACAAATAAACCTACCTTCTCAAGTGTCAAACATTTATCATCGGCCGTATCTGCTAGAGATCGAGAACGAGCCCATCCCACTAGGCTTCCAGATATAGACTTTATACATTTGATGGAATAGATGATCCCCAGCATCATTTCACCCTCTTCAATCTCAAGATGGGAAACTATGCTGTCTATCACAATCTCTATTTGAGATTATTTGGCTCATCGCTCAAGGGACTGGCATTCCAGTGGTATTTGACACTTCCAGTAGGTTTAGTTAAGACCTGGAATGACATGCAAAACCTATTTCTGGCAAGGTTTTTTATGACTAAAAAAGATGTGACATGAGCCAACTTCTCCCTTATGAGGCAAAAGGATGACAAATTGATAGAGGAATTCATATCTTGCTAACAGAAAGAGGCCAGCAAATGTGAGGCAACCTTAACAGAGGAGCAAAGAATCTACCTGTGCTGCAATGGCATTAAGGTTGACCTCGCAATCCTAGTAAATGAGTAGATCACTACTTTTTGAGAGTTGGCCAATGAGGCAAGCCGAAAGGAATGCCTCCTTTCCCTTTTTGAAAAAAGCAAAGCCCAGGATGACAAGTAAAAAGAAAATACTTTTTAGTCCAAAAAGAAAGAATCTGAAATAAGCAAACAAAATACCTCTGTCAACACCACACCACTGAGACCAAAACTAATGGTAATGACAGACAGTTGAAGAAAAGGAAGATTCTAGAACCAAAATACCAGTACTCTAATGAGGAAGTGGTACCAATCCTATTGAGGCACATTTAATCAGGCAATATAAGGCTATCGGAACCCCTGTTCCCAGCAGAGGTGGATAAGGTGAACCACCCCCTATACTGTCATTACCATCAGGGTATCAATCACCTGATAGTTCAATGCGAGGCTGTGAGGAGAATTATTAACCATTGCATGAAGAGTATAATAATTGCACCAAAGAAGGATCCACAGGTGACATCCAACAACATATAAGTAAAAGAAATTCTTGATTTAGCAATACTGGAATAGGAATCCAATCATCAGTTTTCAAAAGCCTTTAGCCAAGAGGTGCAGAAGAAAGTCATGGCTGATAACAAAGGTTAGGATCTTGTCTGCCCAAAAGACATCCCAAAAGTCAGGTCGATGAGGTGTAAGGGATGAAACCATCAGACCAAACATGCAAAGCCGAAAGAAATGGAAGAGCGTCTGAAGGACTTATTCCCATATCCTAAAAGGATACACTGCTGGCTATCATGTTTCCAACCATACATCATTGGGGATTACCTCCAGCCTAAGAGGCTCAAATCCTTCTATAAGAACATGGGTGGGGAAAAAGAAGAAAAGAGACTGCCTTGCTCAAGGGTGTCCAGAGCTTTATGCTTGGAAGCCATCGTCGTCAATTTCAGCAGCTACAGATAAAGTATGAATAACATTTTGGGATAATTTGTCAGACTTAGAAACTGGGGATAACCCAAGCTCTGATGAGGATAATCCATTTGAATATCTGATAGTGGCATCGTGTTATCACATTGGCAAAGGAGAAGCCTTAACTAGCCAGCCAAACAAGAAGTGAGAATGCTCTCGTAGAAGGCGCGATCGCCAAAGAGAGCACCGATGCCAAGGTTTCACCATATTCAATGTCGATAATTCACTAGCCACACTCCTCCTCCGCTATGCTAATGAGTGCTGTGGAGAAAATCCAGACCTCGCAAAGATGCATCAAAATTTTTAAAGCTCACTCTCCCCGGAAGTGAAGAAGAACTCGTTCCAAACTCAGGCAGTTCAGGGTGCCAAAGAATGGGTCCCCTTACAAGATATGTTCCTACTATGCTTCCTTTACAAAAGAAAGGAAGGAGTCAGGAAGTCTCTTATCAACTAGGATCATCATTATGGTAAGAACATGGATAATTATGTTCACAAATGGAGGGATGCTACTTGTAGTGATCCACAATTGCTTGATCGCCTAGAGGTAGAAGAAATCCATCTTTACCTAACAAAAAGGGCCTATTTCCACCATCGAATGCCGTCTAACTTCATATAGACATTTGATCAAGCCAAAAAGAAGAAAATGAGAGCAATGGATGACCAACCAAAGGAACAAGTGTTCATCGAATCACAAATTGTGAGGGTCCTTGAATACTTACACTACATGAGGGCCCCTATTTTAATGGTAGTTCCAGAAACTAAACAAATTTGTTACTTAGGGCGACCCATGATGAAGTTATTCAAAGAAAGCTGCAAGGCCGCGATCGGACATTTATTCTAGTATCAAGCCC
>JAYJMB010065800.1:4926-25266 GCA_036873735.1 Pouteria campechiana
TCTTCTTCTTTTTTTCAAGATAAAGGTTGATGATCCTTTTGATCAGTTCCTTCTATCAGAATGATATACAACTTGAACAAACAGCTTGATATACAACTTGAATAAACAACTTATCTTCCATGCTTATCTCTGTCAGCAACAATAAAATTTTGAATTGCAGAATAGTTCTTAGAATTTTGATTATGCCTCCAACTGTACTTGTATGTTTTAACCACATTTTTTGAATGAGACTTGAATTGATCAAGGATTTTGGTAGTTTCAATGTCATTGGTTGCATTCTAGTCTTTTTTTCTTTTTTCTTGTCCCTTACTGGGGACACGGAGATAGTTGTACTAGTGTTTTAAGACTTGGATGGTCCAAAGCTGTACCAGTTCTGGCAGTCCAATTAACAGTTAAGAGTCAAACCCATTGACTTTGGGTTGGAATCCAAAATTTGTGGTTTTCGTGGTGGGACCAATGACTGGATGAAACTGCCAGCTATCAGTACAGATTCATTCAGGGCATCAAAACATCCAACAATCGGTTTAGATAAATTGTGGACGTTAAAACATTGAGTTGTGATGCTGTAATTAGTTGTATACTCCCAAGTTTGCTTGAAACTAGCGTTATTGTTTTCCTTCACAGTTTTTTTTTTCCTGCAAGTAAACATGTGCCTGCCAGGACCTAGTGTTTGCGGACAAATTGAAATATGTATTGCTGTTCTACAAAACTTATTTTTTGATATAAATAATGAATTGCCTGAACAGCTTCAAGTTTGCTGACATTGATGATTCTGTCATGGTGTTCCAGTTGTTGCATGTGAATTATTTAACTGAGATCACATGATGAGGACATAAACTTGTTGCAAATTTTCTTTTTGATTAAACCTTTCTAAAATATGACTAGGGGATAATCTCAATGCGAATTTTCCTATTGATCTGACCTTTACAAAGGTCTATGTAGATAAAATAAAAAAAGCTAGTATTACAAAGAATGATTGAAAGATTTTATGTTTTTTCATTGATGTTCTGTCTTGTCTATCCAATTTTCATTAAAGTTCCATGTGAAGAAAAAATATTTCCAGTTGTCATTGTTATGGAGAAACTATGTTTATTAATTCATCTATTTTTTTGACTATTCTTATTGAAGTTGTTATTGATTACTTTTCTTTGGCAGAACTACAGCCGTGACCTTTTCCTATTTCTTTACATTCTGCTCATCATAGCTTCTGCCATGACTTCTCTCAAGAGGCACCATGATAAATCAGCATTTTCTGGAAAACCCTTACTTTACCTTAATCGGCATCAAACTGAGGAATGGAAAGGATGGATGCAGGTTGGAGGCTTGCTGTTAGAGCTTAAACACTTTTACTGAAATCAAAATGTTTTCATATGATTGAATATCTTTGTTATTTCATTCTTTAGGACATGAAGCTTATGTGGCATTTATGGCAACTATTATCATCATAACCTACAATATCTTAATCAAGTTTGTCGACTAATTTCTCTTGCTTATAGTTTAATTCTCACTATCGTTTATGGACTTATCAGTGTTCATCAGAGCTTTATTACAACTGTTGGAATCCCCTTACCCTTTCAATGCCTTCAACTTGAACTTTGTTAAGAAAAAGGAACTTGTTTTAAAAATTTAGAGATTGTAAAAATTCTATAGACTGCTATGCTTTCACAACCAAAATTGACCACTTGTATTCAAGGTGTTTTTGGTTTGAGGCAAAAGAGATATAAAAGAGGAAGAAAAGTAACAATTGTGCAAAGGGGAGGTGGTGATGTCAACAGTATAAGGCTAATGCTAGCTATAAAGTGAATAAAGAAAAAACGGATAGGCTTTTTCGAAAAGATAGGTAATGATGTAGAAAAAGTAGAATAGTTATGGAAAATTAGGGGTAGTTAAATCTTGCATTTATACGTAAAGGATAAAAAAAAGGTGCTTTCACCGCCCTTTGACCTTAAAGAGGCTTTTACCTCTATTCTACCTCAGAACAAACACCATTAATTAAAAATGAACAATTCTCAAGGCAATGAAGTGCTTTAGGCAAGTACAAACATCATCTACAGACAGGCCATGTTATGATGGATAAACTTTTTAGGATTCGGCACCACTTGAGTGTTGTAGAGGGTGCTGGATGGAGGTCCATAGGTCTCCTTGGATTCCCAATGATGAAAGTCCATGATTGGAGATTTATTGTGCCTGGTGAAAATTGGATAAACATGGACTCAAAAAATAGCTTTAATAGAAAACATGTGCTATTAATGTTGAAACTTGTTTTTCCTGGGTGAAGATTTTCTGCCTTTGATAGATCTGAACAAAGCAAGGTTGGGCTCAGGCATGTGTCTATTAAGCTGGGTAAGGTGCAGGTCAAGCATGACCCAGTTCTTACTGCATTGTCACACCTACTGCCAAAAAGCAATTTTTGCATCCATGAGTCATAAAATACAAGTTTTGACTTGAAATTTGATTTCATAATGGCTTATTAATTTCTTTTTCATGTTTCCTCCAGGTCTTGTTTCTAATGTACCATTACTTTGCTGCGGTGGAGATTTATAATGCTATACGTATATTTATTGCTGCTTATGTCTGGATGACTGGATTTGGTAACTTCTCTTATTACTACATTCGGAAGGATTTTAGCCTTGCACGCTTTGCACAGGTGCCCATCATTTAAAAATGACATTTTCTTTGCTAGCATTGTTTCTGTGACTAATATAAAGAGATCTGTTTTATATCTCCATTGCAGATGATGTGGCGGCTGAATTTCATGGTGACATTTTGCTGCATTGTTCTTAATAATGATTATATGCTCTACTATATCTGTCCTATGCATACACTTTTTACTATTATGGTGTATGGAGCACTTGGTATTTTTAACAAATATAATGAGAATGGATCAGTCATGGCTGTGAAGATTATCACATGTTTTTTGGTGGTTTTCGTGATTTGGGAAATACCTGGAGTCTTTGACATTGTCTGGGGTCCTTTGACTTTCTTATTTGGTCAGTAGCCCTTTTACTTATACCATCAATGAAATCATACCACTGATGGCTTATTTATAATCAAATCCCTTCAAATGCAGGATACAAAGATCCTGAACCTTCAAAAGCTCAACTTCCTCTCTTGCATGAATGGCATTTCAGATCAGGCCTTGATCGTTACATTTGGATAATTGGAATGATATATGCGTACTATCACCCTACTGTAAGTTTTTGATCGTTGACTCTGCAATCCTTTCGTTAGTACCAGTCTTTCCAGTTCTCCAGTGAATACAGTGCTGTTGATTTACATGCTAGTTAGATGCTCCTAGACACTCGTATGGCAGAACCTTCAAGGCTATTTTGTTTTCCATCACAGGTTGAGAGGTGGATGGAGAAATTGGAGGAATCTGAAGTCAAGCTGAGGCGTTCAATTAAGACATGCATAGTTTCAGTTTCCTTAGTGGTATGTTGTATGTGCGCTTGACTGATGAATATGTTCACTGACAGATGATTCTCTAAGTTTCCAGATGATCTTATTTACATTAAGTCTCTGTGAATAGATTTATCTAACCTTTACTGTTCTTGTAGGCAGGTTACTTGTGGTATGAATATATTTACAAGCTGGACAAGGTCACATACAATAAGTTCCATCCTTACACATCATGGATCCCCATAACGTGCGTGCCGGGACTTTACATGTTTGGATATGTTTATTCTTTATCAATATGATGGAGCTCTTGCTGTTGTATTAACTTGCATTTGTTTTGCTTTTGGCTCCAGTGTTTACATTTGCTTGCGGAATTTCACACAGCAGCTCCGTAACTACTCTCTGACTCTGTTTGCGTGAGTGTCATCCTAAGTCTCTGTGATACTATTATTTCCTGCATTTTCCATTTTAGCAAACTTTGTTTTGGTATCTAGGTGGCTTGGCAAGATAACACTGGAGACCTATATTTCCCAATTCCACATCTGGCTCAGGTGTGTGCTTCCGTATTCTTCTTTACTTCCTATAATTGTTTTTGGTATTCAGCTTGACTTGACAGAAACAGAAACAGAAACCTACATTTTGGTTGTGTCCTGTGTTATTGGATTCATTGGAATGATTTTTGTATAAAAAGTGGCAAATTGTAAGCTCATTACTTAGCTTGTATGTTGAACCATGCAGTACTTCTATTGCATTTGCGTTTCTTTTTGAGTTGCATTGACTCGGAATGCAACCAAAGTTTGAGGTTAATTTGTTAGTGAATGACAAACTATGCTCCAGTTACAATTGCGTCACTGTTAGATTGTATTCAAATGGAATGCCACAATTTTAAGGTTATTTCGTCATCATAAATAGTAGGAAATATATATAAGGTGTGGTTATCTATCTTGATTGGACTATTTTACGAACAGGTTCACTCAGTTATTCAACCAGCTGCACAGTTAATCCCTTCATAGTTTTTTGCCACCAAGGTTCAGAAAATCTTAGTCTTCAGGACCGCTTGGCTAAACATGTCTTTGAGAAGTTAATCAACTGTGTTTATACGTATTAATATGACATTCAAGGGAATTGATATTTCTAGTCAGTGCTTTTGACGAAATGCATCACTTCAGTCATCTTTTGTATGCCAGGTCCCTCCACGATGACTAATAATTGAACATCGTGATTGAGACCTTGTTTTGAAATTGGGTGTTTAGGTAAAATGGTTATCTACCATCAGTGTATATAAGACTTGTAAGATGTTGGCACTTGGCACACAGTCGAAGTGTCATGATCCCTCTAAATTGCTGTCCTAATTCGTGGTGGTTTACACCTTTATGTAATATATATGATTCCTTAGAATGAATTTGCAGATCAAATGTTCCAAATGGTCAGCCAAAATGGCTCCTATCTCTGATACCATCAGAATATCCATTGCTCAACTTCATGCTAACGTCGGCTATTTATATCCTAGTAAGTTCCTTCGCAGCTACCCCATGAAAAATAGCAGTCTCAATTGGGAGGTGGCTTGATTAGTTTATCTTTGCTTCTCAGTCTTGATCATTTCTTGCCTGCAGGTATCCTACCGGTTTTTTGAGCTAACAAATTTCTTGAAAGGACTCTTTGTGCCCAGTAAAGACAACAACCGCCTGTTGCACAACTTCATTGCTGGAGCTGCTATTTCCATATGCTTGTATATCATTGCATTTATCCTTGTTCAGATTCCAGGAACGGCGGTAAATGTCTGACAACACTTGTTGCACTGGTATGGTAAAAACAATTCTTCGTATGCATCTAATAAATGAAGCTATTCGCAGAGCTGAAGAAGCTGTCACCATAATGAGGAGAAATCTTAATTGGAACTGGAGAATTCGGATTCTAGGTAATAACCAAGAGACGGAGATGAAGGCTTGGCAGTGGCCAACCTGCCATTTGTAGAGTGGAGATACATATTGTTCAGGTGGACGGTAGCATAGTTCACCTACCGGAGGAAGCTGTAAGAAAGGGCTTTTTTTTTTATTATTAAATCTTATTATTTTCCCCCATCTTGTATGCTGAGGGTGATCATAGATTTATGTGTAATAGAATTTTCTTCATCCTATTGAGAAGTCGACAGAAATAGGCGCCGATGCAAGTGCTTTTGCCAACCAGCTTCTGCGTTGTGAAAACTTAGGACAAAAGAATCCAGTACATTCGCATCTCTTCCAAACACATGGCAGTCTCTACCTCGATTGGACAGGAACTTATCCTTGTATAAATAAATATATTTTTCAAAATATGTAATATATATGTACATAATATATTTATTTTAAATATGTAGAATATAAATGGGCAGCAGAGATTTCCACCGCCGGAATCCAACGCCCAGATGTGCGCATAAACGATATTATCCGCACGTGCACATAAGATCAGTACCTTATATATATAAGCACACACAAATATATCCACATGTATATATATATATATATATATAATGGCAGATATTTCTAAAAAATATTAATACATGTATGATATAATATATAAATACATAAATATCATTCACTGACAACTAATTAACATATAGGGATTATATTTTGACCATTAATATTTACGAAACTTATTTTTAATATTTTATTGATTATAATTGTAATCAAATCCATAAATTAAGTTTAGTATAGATATTTATATTTAGTAAAAGAAAATATGATGATTATACACTCATGTGTTATAAAATATATATTTTAGTAAATTTTCTATATTATTGGTCAATATAAATGATGGAATGCCTTATTTTCTTATTTTCTTTATCAAATATATTTAATTTAAATATAAGATATTAAATGGATTAGATTTTTATAAAAGGGGCTTGTGAACCTTAAAAAAGTATTTCTGTAATCTATGATCGTGCTTGCATGCCAAGTGCCGAATCCCTCAAGGGAGGAAGGGGGTAGAGATTTTGCTCTGACACCGCGTGTCGCAGTGAAGCGTGTGGTGTACTGGTGTTAGTCGATACTCGAAAGGGCCAAGCGGCCCCCACATGTGGCGGCGAGCCGTGTTATGTATTTTATGCCTCGCGCCGTCGTAGGAAGGGGTCGACTTTAAAGCGGGCCCCACATTTAGATGGTTGAGATCTAGTCAAAGGTGTCCGACGGAAAAAGATCCGTGCACGCAGCAGCTGGGGTAACAAAAGTTCATTGAACGTGGCCCTCTCACCATCAAAAGGGTTCCCATGCCTTTTCAGCCTCTCCAAACGACACGATGTTCTTCTTCGCTTCGCAATCGCACAAAGACCCTTTACGTATATAGATTACCTGGCTATTCTTGCTGTGAAAAAACGGTTCCGCAACATCTGTGAATTGACACAACTGTCATTTGGATTTGGAAATGGCATCAGTGATCAATCACATTCAACCATCTCAACTCAACCCCCAACATTCTCCTACCGCTTTCCTCCCCCACAAGCCTTTCTTCCACCACCCTAATACCATTCCTCTCTCCAAGAACTACAGCCCCCTGATCCTTCGCCCTTCATACTCCACCCGCTCTTCTCCCTTCACAGAAAAACACTCCTCGGAGAGGTACCAGCGAGACAGCTGGGTGTATTCGGATGACCCAACACCTAATCCTTCATGCTCTCTCGGCGTCGAGTTAGATACCATCAGAGACAACGACATTGCTCTGCAGCTGCCTGAGCTCAAGAGGCTCCTCCAGACCTTGAGAGAACGGCGGGCAAATGAGGCGTCGGGTGGCGGAGCTGACAATAGAGGACCGGGGAATGTTTTCCTGGTCGGGACAGGGCCCGGCGACCCTGAGCTGCTGACGCTCAAGGCTATGAGGGCCATCGAGAGCGCTGATCTCTTGCTGTATGATCGGTTGGTCTCGAATGACGTGTTGGAGCTGGTGAGAGCAGATGCACGGCTTCTGTATGTGGGAAAGACTGCCGGGTACCACAGCCGGACGCAGGTGGGTTTCAGCTGATTTGGAGGTTTCTGTTGGGAGCATTATTAGTTTATAGTTTTCCAAATTTTCTGTTGATTTCGTGGCGAATTGTATGCCATTGGCATCAGTTTGACAAATTATTTTGGACCGATGATGTTTTAATGGTCGGTTGACTTGATTGCAATTTGGGTTTTTCCCAGGAAGAAATTCACGAGCTGCTACTAAGTTTTGCTGAAGCCGGTGCCACCGTTGTAAGGCTTAAAGGAGGGGATCCGCTGGTGAGTTTCTGTGTACTAATGAACATAAGACTTTTGCTTCCTTTGTTGTCGTTTACCCCCTTCGTCTCAAATCTCTTTACCATTTGAATTGTCATTGTTGATGTTATTACCTGCTTATTATTGTCCGCCTTACTTGGGTTCAGCTATTCCTTGCCATAGAACATTCGGTAGTTCAGTCTGTTGAGAAGTTCGTGGAAATGATTGCATTAGCAAAGAACGATTACTGTTGTAGCTGAAGCTGTGTGTTTTACAGCACCCTTCCCATGGACAGGCAACTGTTGTTTGAACTGTCAAATGGACATTTCATTGATGGAGATTCAATGCTCTCATCATTGATATAAAATGTGATCATTTAAAATTCATAAGCAGACTTAGATTGTTGCTATTTCTGTCTTTGGCTAACTATTTTTATGGCTGTAACAGTGGTTGGTTGGGCTAATTGTGACTTCTCAAGATCTTTTGGTTTTGAATTCCCTGCTAGTCATCTCATTTCCATTTTAAAAACCGAGTTCAATGGTGGAAATACTTTCCTTCAAGGCTTTAATTTGGGGAATTTGAAAATTTTTCTGTAAAGACTCTGTACGTGTGTTTCTAGGCTCCTTTTTTCTCTGCCAATGGGGTTTTCATTCTGATGGCAGCTGCTTCCATATTGTTGTCACTATTGAACATAATCTATGAAGATTAAACTGTTCTGTGTGATTGGTTGAAATCTAGTAATGGTGAAGTCTGTGGCTTATAGGTATTCGGTAGGGGTGGAGAAGAAATGGACTTCCTACAACAGCAAGGCATTCACGTGAAGGTTATTCCAGGTATGATGCAGTTCTGTTGATTTGTGCATGTTCTTGTAAACGAAGTGTCTTATTCATGTAAGTTTTTTCATCTTTCCATCTTTCAGGAATTACTGCTGCGTCAGGAATAGCTGCAGAACTGGGAATTCCATTGACACACCGTGGTGTTGCAAATAGGTACTACTTTTTACGTTTTTGTTTATCATGCAGTCAGATGAGTCTTCCACTGAAATTCTTCTGTTGCGCATCTACAATGATGCAAACAATGCCTTTTATTTTGTCCAGTTATTTATCAGATCATCAGTTTATGACAGCTTAAATGTCATCTATCATTCATAGTACATACTTGGTTAACTTAAATGCATATACGATGTAGGAAATGAATTTTTTCTTATAATGTCTATGCCTTGTTGAATGGCTCTGTGCGTTCATCTCTCCTCTGGTACTTAAATGTCATTATTTTGAAAGATTGGTTTGATGTTATCCGATATTTTCCTTTAGAATTTATACATTAGGCACTTTTAACTTTCCCACCAGCCAAGCGTCTTGTCTGAAATAAAATCATGACATCAAGCTTAATAATTGAAGACCTAAAATACTGCTGTCATAAAGCTTTTGAAATCTCAATTCATTTTTTAGTTACTGCCTGCTCTTAAGTGGCAGAAAATCTGTTATAGGTTTTTTTTTGCTCAATTTTTTTAAATCTATCTAGGTGTTTCCCTTTAGAATTTATATAAACATTAGGCATTTTAACTTTCCCACCAGCCAAGTGTCTTGTCTGAAATAAAATCATGGCATCAAGCTTAATAATCGAAAACCTAAAATATTGCTGTCATAAAGCTTTTGAAATCTCAATTCATTTTTTAGTTACTGCCTGCTCTTAAGTGGCAGAAGATCTGTTATAGGTTTTTTTCGCTCAATTTTTTTTAATCTATCTTTGTTGCAGCGTTAGATTCCTTACTGGGCACTCCAGGAAGGGCGGCAGAGACCCTCTTTTTGTAGCAGAACATGCAGCTGATCCTGATTCGACCTTAGTTGTCTATATGGGTTTGGCAACACTTCCATCGCTTGTCCAGAAGTTAATGGACCACGGCCTACCTCCCAGTACTCCAGCTGCTGCAGTGGAGAGGGGAACCACGCCTCAGCAGAGGATGGTGAGTAAACCGAAATGCCCTAGAAATTGAACATGCTTATGAGGAGAAATTTACTATGTTCAACTAAATAGTTGTATTAAGCTGCTTAGTTATTGCATTGCTGCAGGTATTTGCTGAACTTAAGGATCTGGCAAGTGAAGTTCAATTGGCAGATTTGGTATCACCAACACTAATCATAATTGGAAAGGTGGTAGGACTGTCACCATTCTGGCCTCATTCGTCCAAAGCAGAAGCTCTCATGGTCGAGGAGGCTAGATAATTGTGATGATACACGGCATCATAGGCTCACACCACAAGCTCTCAAATACCCAGGTGATTTTGTAGTGACCTTCATACACTAAACAGATTGATCATTGCTGCCATAACATCAGCGTCATCTTCACAATTGCAGCCATGAGATCAGATGCCATCTAATTCCACCTACAACGGCACATTCCTAGACCCCTTCAGATTCATTCAAGTGAAAAAAAGTTAATTTTTGGTTACGAATCTTCATCCTTTTTAGGAGCTGTTTACAGAACCTTTGGCTTGATGAGGTTCAAGTATTGTCCAATTCCATTGATATTCAGCAACAGTATGATGAGAAACTAGAAGATCCACAGAAGATGTTAGATCATTTATGAGATTCTTATGTGGTGGCAGTTTTTTTGGATTGTTGTTTTTATTTATTTGATGTGTACCATGATTGTGGTACTAGGTCAAGAGTTGTGTATGGGTTTATCCACTGGATCGGGCTGGTTTTGTAATTTGGAAACAAAGTTGCTGTTGTAATTCAGCCTCTGACAATCCTTCAATAAATTCCATTCTTTGGCTTGTAAAGCAGTTAAAAAAAATGATGCAATACCAACACTCTTGAATGAAATTTCTAGACAAGAGCAACATTGGACGTTGTTCTGCTGCTATGCAATTTTTCTTGTGACTTTATGGATTATAATTTGAATGAAAGACCAAGAAAAAAAGGTTCAAGTTTATACCTTTTTAGGATTTCGATGAGAACATTTATTCTGATGTTCAAAATTAGGATCGCGTTTTAATCAACATACGTTTTGAGAAAATCAATGGGAAGGTCCCATAATGTGCAAGCCAGCCGGTACACCGCTTACCTTCGGTTGAGGTATAGCCATTTCTTTCGCGCATGCTGAGTGTTCTACAGAAGTTCACAAAGAACACCTCCGCAACACCACCATCTCAACCCTAATCACAGGCGCAATCTGCTCTTTTTTTGTACTTAAATTTTCCTTGTGTTATGCTGTTGGGGGATCGTTATGTAGAAAGTCTTCTACAGTTGCCGGAAAATCAATTGCTCCAAGATCAGTCTCGTCCATAATAGCTGCTTTACCTAACAGCAAGTGCGCCAATCTCAATGGCTCTTTCTTCTCCCCTCCGTTTAAGAAGTACCCGATCCACCCTTGTAGCCTTTCCATCTCCACCTCACACTTGGGCCCTTTGACCCCTCCAACCTTTGCGTAAAACCCACCGTCGCATAAACAAGACACGCTTTTCAAACGATTCCCATCATGCCCGCAATCTGATAACCCCAATAAAGCTATTAGCTGATCGATGTCGTCTCCTTCATCGTTTCTCGTGTTCGTGGCGTGCTTTGAATCGTCAGGCTGAGGTGGGTCTTTCTGGGTTTCTGGAAAATCAATGGAATGAGAGAGGAACTCCTGAGGAGGGTCGCTGTCTTGGAGGAATCTTAAGCTGCTGCTGCTGTTATCGTTGTGGGATGGCTGTTGATGGGGTTCAAGATATATGGGAGAACCCAGGCTTTGAGTTGAGTATGCCGTTGTGGTTGACGACGAAGGGAGAGGATTATGAGGTGGGTTTTTATTGTTACGAGTGTTGTTGTTCTCTGATGCCAATCTCTTCTCGACCTGCTTTTCAAGAAATCGGCCTTGCTTGACGAGGTGCAATCAATAAAGGAAAGAAAAGGTCAAAAACACAGTGAAATCGATGAAAGAGAGAAACGGGGAAGGTACCTGTTTGAGGGAGGAGAAGAAGGCTGCATGTGGAGATCTTGATTGCATCTTGTATGAGAGGCGAGAGAATAGGTCCAAAATCTATCCCTCTGAAGCCCTGTCCAACTCGTGTGGGTTTTTTATTGCAGATTTGCGGTCAATGCTTTGTTTATGAATTTGTGTGAGTAAAACGTTACACTTTCTGCAGTTTTTCTCAGATCTCAGATGCATTTCGATAACTTTTATGAGGGTAATTGAGAAAAGGGATTCTCGCTCAAGCTGGGAATTTTTCAATAGGAAGTGGATTAAATACCCATGATTGAATCATAGAAGAGGATCGATAAGAAAAGAATATCATTGTAATTTCAATTCAGTATTGGAACAGATAGAACTAGGTTAATCTCCCATTGCCTTGCCCTGGGGTGTCAGATATACACCCCCACTCTCTGTTCTAATGGATGGATTCTAGCATAACACGATTGTGTTACCATCTATTTGGACAAATCAGCCCTACAAAGAGGATGACGTTTACAAAGATTTTATATAAAAATTTAAATTAAATAAAAGGTGATTATTGAGAATCAAATCATAGGTATTGATGCAGAAAGAGGCTACGACTCCAATTCGATTTTTCATTGTACTAATATTACTAGAATAAAATTTAAAATTAGTTACTAATATGCTCCAGGAAGTGCATTTGTTGTTGTGATTTTCATTGGTAATTATTAGCCATCCTAGACCTGTTATTTGGATATTTTTTAGGCAAATTATCATTGAAAAATCACATGTTTTAAACATTTTATTAATTAGTTGAATCTCTCTTGTTAATTGATCCGCTAAAAATGTGCCTTCGTGTGCGGGCAACTTGGGAAGAATTTTCTTGATAATATTCAAATGAGTTTTTTATACTGACCTTTTTTTTATTAATTATCCAAGAATAATTTAAGATTTTAAAAATAATTTTTCTTAGCAATATTAAAATGGTTTAATTTAGTACATGAAGAGATAAAAATTCTCATTTTCCACTTTCTCCCACAATAAGATGGTGAAGGCATTTAAAAGTTTTATATATCCCAATTCACAACTCCTTACAAGTGCTAAAAACAATCTGTATATAAAAAATTGACAAGTTTTTGACTTTCGTATTATATCGTTAATAGAACTTATTGATGAACAAAGAATTCCTTTATTTAATTAAAAATAATAAAAAACCTAGTAACTACTTAGAGACTGCCAAGACCATGATTTGTCATTTGCCCTTGGATGACAACGCCGCTACCTAAATCTAACAATTAATTGACGATTTGATATATCAAATGTCTCATTCATGACGCATGATGATTTCTTCATTTCCCTCTTTAAGTATAAACTCATGTCGAAAAAATTAGTTGTGATGCTCGATGGACAAGTTGACTTAGCAACTTGAATGCGATTTCTTGAAAGTATTGGTTATCCAATTCATCTGTATTCCACTCGTGTGACTATGACGGTTTCCACTTTTGTAATCTGATCACAAGGCCTGTGGCTGTCATTGAGTAGCTTTATTATACCTTACACAAATTTCCATTTCAAACATATAATCCTAGCTTTAATACAATGAAATTAATTAACTTTTCTCAAGATAATTTGGGCTCCATATTGAGGTTGGGTAGTGATGACCGTCCTTGGAGCATGAGCATAAGCAGGTGAAAGCTCAAATGAGAAATGTTGGAGAATCATGGCCAATGCCATCTTAGCTTCTAAGAGGGCAAAATTCTGGCAGATGCAAATCCTCGGCCCCCCACCGAATGGGAAGAAAGCCATCCGGTGCTTTGACGCATTGGGAATTCCATCAGCGAACCTCTCTGGTTTGAACTCCTCTGCATCATCACCCCAAATTTCAGGGTCGCGATGGATGAGGATATTTGGCAATGCAACTTGGACTCCTGGTGGGATGGTGAACTTCCCGAGTTTTATTTCCCTGTAGGTTTGCCGAACTAGAACACCTCCGATGTACAAGCGAAGAACCTCATTCAGAATCATTTGCACCTGCAACAGATATCAGGAGAATTTAACAGGGTAAGCAACATAATATTTCTACAATATAACATGACATGCAATCTGTTGTTTGTGGCAGGCACAAATTCATGCGCTACAACTTCACAACCATTCATTTTTGGTAGGATCTTGATACTAATTTCAAATCTTTAACATTTCGCTTCAGAGTAGGCTCCATCTAACTAGTTCTAATATTGAAAAAGGTTAACTAGAGCAGAATGTGAGTTGTTTGAAAGAGAAAAGGGCTAGTTATCTCTAGAGTCAGAGGTAATTCATGCTACCTAAAGCAAGAGCCATTGGACTTGAGAGCCATTGGAAAATTACCAACTGTCAAAATGAAAACTTCTGGAATGAAAACTTAATGATACTAGTTGCAAAGAGTTAAAACTATCTAAAGCCGGAGTTCCTGAGGATGTTATCCATAAAAGTATGGTGGCTTATAAAAATCTTGAATCAAATTTAATTAAAAAAAATTATATAGCATGTTATTCAAAGTTTGAGCTTTTTTTCCGAGGGATTTAATCCAGCAGGTTTCTTGGGGTCAGTCTATTAGAGTACTAGGCAGAAGGATGACAATGTCTTGCATTAGATAAGCGGGACATGTGTGGAAAATGGCCAGTGAACAATAGCATGAGATTGTTTATATAAAAAATATTGTCGATCACATAGAAGATTATGAAACTACCGGCTAAAAAATCATACTTACAATCTTTAGATGGCTCAAACCATCAAAATCTGGTGCGTCTTCTCCAAACAGTTGTAAAACCTCCTCTCTTGCGCGTCCTTGCCAGGTCGGATGCATACTCAACACGATCAGTGTCCATGTTAGCAAAACCGATGTTGTTTCATGGCCAGCAAAGTAGAAAAGCTTGCATTCCGCTAATAAATCATCGATCGTCATTTTCATGCCCTTGGAATCTTTGCAGCTGTTATTGTTGGACTCGATTAACAGCCCCAACAAGTCATCACTGTGTGGTTTTCCCATTTTCATGGCAATTTCCCTCTTCTCAATCATGCTTCTTAGAAGACCTCTCACATCTCTGTCCAGTTGCTTTCTTCTAATATTATCTTTGGTGGGCAGAAATCTGCGTTCATGAATGAAGCGGGTGAAATAATGGGTTTTCCCATAGAAAACGATTCCATGAAGGATGTTAGCTTAGTGTGGACTTCCATTGGCCTTGCTGAATTCAAGCATCCGAATAGGTGGATAATATGCATGTTTGTGATGGCAGAATCCAAGAATAACTTTAAATTGTGGCAAATGAAATACACCATCTGTAATTATAAAGAAGAGAAATACCTGAAACCCGGAATGTATACTGCTCCAGTGGCCTTGCTGATGAGCACTGCCTGTTCTGCTTGGAGTTCAAATATCCGCTTGCCTTCTCTGTAGCCGCTGCCAAAGGCCGTGCGAGGGATGATATCTGCAGTAAGATTCTGCAGTTCTGGCCAAACATCCACTTCAAGGCTCCCTTTCGAGCCAATCAACGGCTCCCATCTCTTTACCAGCTCACAGCAACTACTGTAGAATGCCGGCACCATAAGCTGCACCCAACAATAGAGCAATATGGTCATTTGGACTATTTTCCTGACATGAGGTCATTTTTTGGTGACCGAAGCCATTAATCACATGAATTCCACTGCCCCTAAGATAGGAAGTTCCTAACCATCCAATCAGTGACCTTCGGTTTCACTAAATTTTGGAAATGAAGCAATTAACCCATTGAATAATGAAATAGTAAGAAATAATGGCATCTATAATCCGAATTAAGCCGTTAAAATCTTAAAAGTAAACCAAACCTTACAGCTTTTCAAGATGGAAAGCGGGAGATAAAATCCGCCTATGCCTGGCCCACTTCTCCCCTTCGTAAACAGCAAGGCCTGTTGCTAGAAACCTTGTAAGGGGGGTTTGTGGCGGCTTCTCGAACTGATAATTTTTCGAAAGAATTTCCCTTATCAGCTCTGGATCCGTGATGTGCACTCTAGGAACCGGTCCAAACCAGATGATTGGCATCTTTCCTGCAAATTTTTAGTCTTCAATAATTTCATTATCTACGGCACATGGTCCTTGCCTAAGAATTTAGTTTACCTTGGACCATCCACTACAACTGGGCTCCAAATAACCAATGAAAAAGCGTCTCATTCTTTTTCTTATAAAACCAGAAGCATTTCGGCGACCAGAATAGAAACTGAAATAAACAGAAAGTGGGAAGATCGGAAAAGAAATAACGCTCCCCACCCAACACACGCACCAAAAGAAAATAAAATAAAAAAAAACAGCACATGGAAAGGCTAAAGATGAGCTTAGTCGCATCAAAAAACAGAACTAATCACCCCAAATGTGGGCCAACGTTTACAGTATCCCGAGTATCATCTTCTAAGAAAGACAACTAGCTACTCGATCTGTATTACCGTACTCCATAGCAGTCCTGTAGAGAAGAGAATTAACGCGTGGCACGATCTGGTGGGATAGATTCATGGGCCTGGAGGTAGCTTCCTCCATTAGCCTTACATGCTCTTTCAGGTTTCCATACAGCAGCTTGTATGGTGGACCCCCCACACCTTGAGCCCTCAGTTGCTTCTCCAGCTTCATGGGCTTCCACCGCATCCAATGACCTCACAATCCATGAGAGTAACAAGACGAATGAGAATTTCAGCAAAAGATAGAGAAGGTCCTCCATCTCTCTCAGAACTGCCTACTGGGAAATCACTTCAGCAACACGAAACAGAGAAGCAACAACCCAGGCATTTATACACCAAGCAAATGAATGTAGCCTTAATCTCCAGCTCAAATCTCATGCTTGCCATTTTTATTGACTCTTCATTACATTATTTCAGTGCTATTGCTTTGCTGTCTGTGTAAATGTTACAGTAATTAGCACTGATATGGAGTCTTCCACATGATAGTCTATATTGACCCACCGATACAAAAACATCGCGACAAATGTCATCCTTGGCAAGTTCTTGTTGACGAGTAAAATATAAAGAATATGACGTGTAAATTAATAAATAGTTTTGGGAATTAAAATGATGGGTTTTGAATAAATTCATTGGCTGTAAAGAGCAGTGTCGATGAATTGTGAAAGATATCACATCCAAACAATGATAGCAAAATATTAACCACATTCTGATGATATTGTGGCCCAGATCTTGGCTGGCACTGATTACAAACCTGACATTTTGCCATCCCATCTAATCTTTATGTATTAGAAATAGGTGGACCTGTGCTGGTCGGAGCCTTATTCCTTTTGCGCTTGATTCGGCGAACACTCTCATGAGCTGCACATGGACATGCTTCAGGCGCTTGCCATGGTTGATAGCACAAGACATCTTGTCATTCGTTTTCTAGACCATCCAACCGTTGAATAATCCACACATAAGCCATATGTCAGAAAACAAGTCCAAGTTCAAGCCACTGGTTGGGGGGTAAAATGAAGAAGGAAATGCCCCGCAGTTCAACAGTCCACAACATGAGAATAGTGGTGGTCTGCTATCTCTTCACTGACCACTTCCAATAGTTTTTATGACCCCTTGAGGAGTAGATCATCACCATTTTTCCAGATGCTATGAAAACAATTAGGCTCAGCTCAAAACCACTTTCTACATCTTCTTTTACTTTTACTTCAATTCAAATAAAGCAGATAACTTTTCTGGATCATTTACTTTTCGGTCATGCTATTTTGTCTTTATTTTATTATATTTTTATCTTATTTTTTTTGCATTCATTATGCTATTTTTTCTATTTTTGTTTTTACATTATTTTCTCTATTGTCCAAATTCAAGAGACATTTTTTTTTTTTATCTTCTCAGCAACCTTAGAGTTGTTGCCTTCAAATTAGGGGTGCAACTAGGGTTGTTTCAATTTGGTTCTTTGTCACAAGTACTCTAACCCCGTTTCTAAAAATCTTATCCTATCTTTTGTTAGGTTGGTTCTGTTAAAGGTTGAATCTACCTTTTTTCTTTTAAGGTCAAGTCGGTTCGGTTCTGGGTTAAATTCGATTTCGAGTACTCATCAACTAGGCAAAACATGTTAATCTGACATTGATTTAATTATTTTTAAAAAAGTATCTGTATAAAAAAAGATAATAAACAACTTAAAACCTATTAAAAAAACTTATATTGGAAATGATCCCATCTTACTAATTACTCAAAACTTGTAAAAAAAAAACATATTAAAATTTCATTTTAATAATTTATGTGGGTCAGTTCGCTTCAAATACCCAATGCCTTGAACGAACCTACCTTAAAAATAAATGTAGGTCAAGAAGATAGAATCGACTCTACCCTTCGGGTAAAAGAGGTGGAACCGAACCTACAAAAAATTCTGGTTGGTTCTAGTTGGATTTGTGCGTACCCTACCCTCAAAGTGCACGAGCCGATATAGTCAATACATACCTTGATTTGTTTCAAAGCATGACATCTCTGGACCCCAGCTAACAAAAATAAACATAAAAGACAGAGTGCTTTTTACAGAGCAGATTGTATTGCGCAGGCAGATTGCTTATAAGTCTTTTTGGCAACTGTTTCAATTGACCGGGCCGCATGTACTTCCTAAAGACAAGGATAATGCATCATTGCCAATCTGACCTACCTCCAAGACACACTTAAATACAAGGATATTGTATCATTGCTAATCAGACCTACCTCCAAGACATACTTAAATACATGGATATTGTATCATTGCTAATCAGACCGACCTACCTCCAAGAGATTCTCATCTTCAAAATTTCCAATTCCACAATGGACCATAAGGGACAATGCTGCAGGACACGCTGGTCTTGCTTCATCCAAGAGTTGCAAACTAATTAGAATACCGACGTACACTTGTTGCATTTTCCGCATAATCCTCACTTGGAGTGAAAGATTACTCCATCAGCAGGCCATATTCTCGAGGGCACATTTTTGTGACAGTCGACAAGAAAACCGGAAAGCCTGCAATGAATATGAACATATGCTACATTTAATTTTAAAAAATCAATGTAAATCTCTATTTTAGATAAATTTTATCTTCATGCCTTAATCAGTTTAGCTTAGGCATAAAATTGATGGTAGTAATTCATTTTGTGAAACCTTTAATTAAAAATGATTAATCAATAGCTTTTAAGTTTTTGTCTTCATATAACGTGTGGTGCATCAATTTCTGAGCTGTCATGGTGACCGACCGCACCCACGTTGGGGGAGGGTTTCTGGCACCTGTCGCGATCTGTTCTCTTGTCAACCAACGATGCCTACGGCCTTTTTCTGGGAATTTCTGCTTTTGATAAACCTACCCATGTTTCCTGCCGCAATAGCTAAAATGAGTCATGATAACATTACTATAAAAATCTACATTCAAATAACTTGTGTAAGGCCATAAGAATGTATGGATTAAATTCGGTTCATTCATTGCATCCGGCACTAATTATTTGATTCAAAATTGAACGATCATATCAATCAAACATTTAGGTGAGCTATAGAGTATTAAAAATCATCTCATATGAGAAAGAACGTCACATTATTTGTCGTGGTTGGGATTTAATGCCACGTTATTTGTCACAAGATGCATCGTCAAAGCCATGAACCCGCACTGATAATGTGGAATATAAATAATTTAGACCCTGATTACACATTTTATGGTCCGTTTTGAATAGGGTAGTTAAAAAGTAGGTGCATTAAAAAAGTGTAATAGAGAATAAAATTAGAAATATTGGCTTTTTAATGAATAATAAGAAAAATAATTATAAATATTCATATTATAATGAAGATATCATGTTACTCTAATGCATCCAAGCATAGTCTTAGAGCAACCCAATTGACACATGCCTTTTTGATAAACCTACCCATGTTTCTTGCCCAAGTAGCTAAAAATATTTCAAAATATTTACTGACTTGATTTTAATTAAAAATTATAAATTTTCTATTGTGGAAGTTCTTATACTAATTCTAGGATCATGTTCATAAACACAAAGACCATATACACACATGATCAAAGACATAAATATTTATAAATAATAGGCACAAGATTTACGTAGAAAGGCCTTTAGTTCCGAAGAGAAAAACTAAAAGAAAAAGATAATCAGTCTATTATAAAAATAGGTTACAAAGATATATCCAAGGTGTCTCACGTACATCCCCAAAGCGATACACTTTAATAAACCTCTTTCTCGCTCCTCTTTAAGAAAAATCTTAGGATTTATATGATAACTCCCTCACCTAAACCCTAGAATTCTTCCACTGAATCCCTAACTAAAACCTTAATATATAGCTTCCCTAGTAACTTTCCTATATGGATTCCCTAGACTTATTTCACCTATGCAAGCCCATTAAACTTTTGCAAAATTAAAGATATAAAAACCTAATAAATCTCTACTTTGGTTTAAATTCTGAATAGCTAACCCTTGAAGATTAAATCAATGTCGTCATCATTTACAAATCAATCATCAATTTTTCATTAGTTAGTTCATCATTCATCATGCTCAAACCAGCATGATTTGCATCTCTATTTGAGAAGCCTTGCATAATTCACCATTGTATAACCTGTGGTTCTATCTCTTCCAATTTGCTAACATTTAAAGAGATCAAATTGCCACAATTAGAAATTAAAAAAATTACCTTTTGATGCGCATCTTACTATCTTTCCTGTCTCTTTCTGAAGCTTCTTTTATGAATACTGTTACATCACTTGCACACCACTTGTACTATAACTACCCAATGACTAAATGTGACACTTCCCACATCGGAAAGCCAAGGAAGGAAGTCCTGGGCTATAAGTGGAGGCTTCTGGATAGTCCATCGA